>SNQN01013430.1:0-13261 GCA_008642245.1 Bassia scoparia | reverse complement strand
AAGAATCCTACGGGCTTGAAGATTAGGTTCTTTGTTTCTCCAGTGGGGTGCTCTAAAATAGTATTGGTCTATATCGTCGCATAATGCATGCTTTATTCATTGGATTGTTACTATATAGTATGGGTTCAACTATTTTTAATATTTGAATACTTGAAATGAGAAACAATACTACATGTCTAATTCTTAGTTTTTAAAATTATCTCTTCTTTTAGTTGACTACTAATTAGAGATAGGGTACGATAAAAATTATAGCGTATATGTTATTGTGTATATTATATATGTTTTATGTTATTATTTTTCTACCCTATTAATTGCGTATAATGTATATTACAATGTCAAATGAAAGGAGATACTATGGAAGTCAATTGATTTTATTATAAGAGGAGAATGTTTAAAATTAAAAAAGTAAAGGTAACGTAAGGTAGAAAGTTTCATGGTATTTTTTCGTGATAAGGACTGTTCGGCCACATATGTTAAATAGTATGTAAGTGAGTTTTGAATAGTAAATTATAAGGGCACAATACATAATGTGCAGTTTTATAGTAGAATAAGAGATTATTATTATTTGGTTTTCTGATATTTTACGACAGTGAAATCATTGATATGTTAATTTTAAACAGTTTATAATATATAGGAAGTAGTCTGAGAACGCATGTGTTGAATCTGAGAAGCGAGTTATAACGAGATTATTGATAGAATTATTAAAGAATTAGATATTTGAACAACCTGAGATAGATAGTATCGACACAACTCGTGTGGGTGAAATGGAATGAAAAGAGTCTTCTCAAAACTCAAGTTTTAATATCGCCACACGTTAGCTACTCTATATTGTTAGGGATTTTATGTTTTCAAAATTAAGTATATGATATGCATAAATACTACAATTTTATTAGTGGCTGGTTTGTAATTGTGAGAATTCTCCGAGAACTCGAGTGAGATAAAAAGGAGATGAGATTGCTAAACTTTTTGAGTTGCATAGTATGTAACATTTCTCTGTTTTCTCAGATAGATGTATTTGTTCTGAATGTACTTTGATCGTGAATATAATGCAGACAATCTTTGAACCTTCAATCTATTCAAGGTTGAGATTAATTGGCTTGATTGAATCATTTAAGTCTGATATTATTGGGGCTGGTGCTACAAATGTACTGGGTTGTTTTAATTGGGGGCTATCTTACTTTGTTTCAAACAGTATTGGTCTTTTCATGGCTTTCATTGTGCGAGACACACTAAGCGAGAGAATCGCGAATGAAATAGTTGTCGTGCAGTCAAGATAAGTCATTAAGTTCTCGATGTCTATTAACGAATATATGGGATGTCGACTATTTATATTTGTTCATTGTGTTTTTTATTTCACTGTTATATATATTCGATTCGTTCAACTATTCTTCCTGTTTTAGTAGACTTTAGGTATATAAAATTGCTAATCGAGTGGTTCAAATTTACTCATTTAAGGTAAGATTTTTACATAGATAGTATGAATCTAGTTGGTGTTTTTTTATTTTCTTAGTGATTTTAAATGATATTATTATATCATCATATTGTATTACAGTTGGAGAATGCTACGACCATGTGTTGGAGGAAGATTATCATAAGAAGGAAATGGCGGTATATTTATAATAGAGCTAGCTAATTTGATTTATTTGGATTAATCGCCTTTCTCTGAACAAGAAATAAATTAATGTTAATGTAATGTTTATTCTGTCTTCTTCCTGCATCAGTGAGGGGAATATTGTGAGATAAGCATGGACATCTTTATCCATGTCTCTATTGGCAGAGTTGTGCACACTAATTCGTGATACACGACGGACGCTGGGTACGTCGAAAATCAACGATTTAGTGCACAACACGAAGATAATTCCAATGCTTCATGAATCACGATGCCTTGTACTACTGAGATAAACATCTCTTCACCTTTCTAGCATACACTCTTTCTTCTAGATGACTTGTTATCCGGTTATCCATATTAAATAGAATGAGAAGTATAAGCTCTAAGATTCTGGACACCAATTCCAATTGGGGCAGTTTGGGGTTTTTGTCAATAGATTGAATACTGATTGACTTGTGCGTCGAAAAATATAAAAAACAAAAAAAAAAAAAAACATGTATATTGAATGGTGTGTTGTTTCATAAAGTTTACTAAGTACAATAAATTATAAATAGTTAATTAATTTGTTGTTGGAGGTAAATGTATTGAAGTTCTTTTAGTATTTTTTTGTTAATCTGCATAAATTAAACTATATGTGATGTAAGCTTATCAAGTAATTTAATATGTTATTATTACTTATTATACCTATTTAATGAAATAGTAACTTAAAACTTTGTTTTGGAAATATTCGGGAAGATAAATATATTTCATATTTATTTTGTATTTTTCACCTCTTTTAACGTTATAATCTCTAGATTTTAAAGTTTATGGTCGTGTGTAGTTAAGTAACCCCTAGATGCTAAGTGTATGTGCTATTTATCTCATTAAAATTTTTTCTTTACCAAACGTCTGGCCTCCCTTACATTGAAAAATATATATGTACAGTAAGATAAGAACAATGAACGTTGTTACGCTATGCAGCTTATTATGTTTATCAGTTGTGATTTCAAAATGGTCTAATGGCTACTTGACAATGAAGTGTAACTACTCCGTATTTTTTTGATATCAATAGATGAAATCTTTACAAATTACAATAAAAGAACAGCAGCCGATGGTGCATTCTTAAGTAAGCACAGCTAAGTGAGATTGAGAAAATATGTGCTCGTCTGGAGTTGTCGGTAATAGTGGCCCTTCTGTGGATTGTCGCGTTCAGATGTCAAGAGTTAGGAGTTTTATTGTTTGTTTTCATTTATTTTAAACTTATATTATGTTTAGTTTTTATGAGTATTTGAACGATATTCAGTAATCTATTAATCAATTATACTTGTAATGTATGGGCTATCGGAGAATTGTTTTTAATTTTTTTCATCCTTGTTTTAATTTGTTGAAATTTGAAATGGTGGTAATTGATAAAATGATAATGGCAATTGGTTTTTATTTGTTTTCAATATTTGTTTATTTTGTGTTTATATGAAATGTCGTTTATTTAATTTTACTGATGTGAGATACATAAGTTCAAGGGGTGTAGGTGTCATGACTCAATAAGGCTCATTTTATAATATTATCATGCAGTATTAATTATATAATAATGTGAAGTTGGTCAAACAGAAGTAATCCAGAATTAATAAGATTATTAAGATGTTCAAAAAGTGGAATAATACATACACACCTCGTAAGAAACTTTCAACAATTGTATTAACAACACTTTCCAATGTAATATAAGGTAATTGTGGTTAGGGTAGAATATTAGTGTAGTGGTACACTTACACAACAAATGTAGTACATTGTGGTTTAGGATTTTTGAATATTGTATAAGTGGCAGTCGACTACCAAAAAGTACATACAAGGTATATCGTTCATGAGTTAGGATAATAGATTTTGTATTGGTAAATATTACAATAAGGAAGTTGTACCAATTCGTGAAGTTTTTTTGTTAATCAAATATAGAAAAAACTGTTGAAAGTTTTTGTTACGGAGGGAGTATGGCAATATGGCAGTTAATAAATTGAATACTAGCGGTTCTTTGTTTTTAAAGCAATAATCTGAGCATGACAAGAATGCACGACTGATTAATGAAGGTCCTTATAGATAAAAATTTCATCCCAAATATTCGACTTATGTTAATTGGCAATTAATGAACATAGAAAAGGTTTGGTCTTTGGGTAATGAATGAAAATTAATTTAATTGGTAGCCGCGCTGATGAGTAGCTACAAAATGAATGGCATGACTTCTTTAATGCCGAAAGAAAGACAATGGTATGCTACATGAATGAATTGTCCACATTGTTCTTTTCAATAAGTCAATGCACGAAAGAAGAAAACACTACGTGAAGGGTGTTACACAATGGCTTGAATATGGGATTTGCAGACTCTTCTTTTACCACTAATTACTAGTTAGAAATTTTAGAGAACTGTGTCTGATTGCAACTGTCCGGAGCTATATAGGATGCTTTTTTGATACCTTTTTTCCTTGTTTCCCGTTCTTAAATTAACATATTAATTTAACCGAATCCGAGCCGAATACAAACATTGGGCAGAGTGTTGCCGAGCTGAGCTTTGATCAACTGTTAAGACACTTTTGCTATTATATCATTAGTTTATTGTTTTGCTATTATATATTTTCAATATGTTTTATTACTTAACGTTTTGATATAAAGACTATTACTAATTATAAATCCTCCAGGATTGAATATAATCTATTAAATTGAATTTTTTTTTTGCAAAATTGATGTTTTTTTTAACAGTATAAGAATTATATTAAGACACAACCGAAAACAAATTCAAAACATTACAATCCAAAAGGACCAAAAAAACCGAAGGCAAAGCACCAAACACTAGCAATCAGAAGCAATGGATCAAACACCCACAGCTTGGAGGATCGGACACGACACATGAAAACAATCATGTCAAAAGCTTACAACAAAAGCCATAACATCATAGCTTCAATTCAAATCACTCACTACAAAACGAATTTCTCTGACCTAAGCTCTTAAATTATGTTACAAGTGAAGTAAACATTGGGTTAGATGGAACTAAGTTAAATCTTGGCGAACAGTAATCAATTAACAAGTTAACTGTTAATATCAAAAAAATCTTGAATATTTTGATGATAATAAAAATAGGGGCAGCACTTGAATTGAGCCAACTTCAAGGATTGTGCAGTGTTCGTTCCTCCTAGAAGACGATTACATTCAGCAAAGCGACACTATACTGTTACCTAAGCTCACCAACACTGACTTGTTCCGGCCTGCATCGACCAGCTCATAGCATTCAATCCTGGTGCTTCTATTTTTTTTCTTGCGTGTCCTCCGAACTGGTGGGGGCTGTGCTGTCTTTTGGCTCGCCCTACCATGACTCTTCCCGGCCTGCTCTTGGCCGCCTCACCCTCTCAGTGTTGATTTGTGCTCTTTCGGCTACTGTGTGCTTCGGCTGATTGAGGGAATTCTCAAAAGAAGGAAAGGGTGACATTGAAACTTGGAAGAGGCAGTGATGAGGTTATTCATTCTCACGCAATCAGCATCTGAGGAGCACACAATCCTCATAAAGGGCAAAAGATATTGGGGCTCAAAAGGGCACAATATACATGAAAAACGATATTATAAGAAATCAACAAAAACAGCAATAGAATAAATCCCATCATCAACATTAAGATAGCAGATTACTTCACTATAGTCAATTATGAGCGGTCAATCAGCTAGTTCGCTGTGAATTGCAAGCATCAATCCGAAGTTTTTGGTATTCAAGTTTATCATTAAACTTGGCAATTTTTGGTATGCGATGATAGATTATTGTCTGGAAAAAAAAACATGTTGAAAAAAATTAGATTAGCAAATAATATAGTTGAATTATATAGTTGAAAAAATCTGATTAGCAAATAAAATTAAACAATACCTCCAGAATAGCGAGCGCCCCATCAAACACATCTTGCTTATCTGGTTTTTAAGAAAACGAGCTTGTGTTTTTTTAAAGCAATAAAAAGGAAGTCGAAAACAGCTTGGGGCCAGTTGCATGCTTTGACCAACTTCGGGGCATTAACCAGCAATATTGAGTTTTGTTTTACAAATTGATAATTAGCGGAGGGAGCTAAGATTTGATCTATACAAAAAAGATTCATTAATTTCAAAAACAGTGCTTTATCATATTCTTGAATAGTTGGCATTGTCATCAACTTCTTTTTTAAATCAAAAGATTTCAACGTACTAATAGAACTAAGATTGAAACATTCCAAGAAATTAGGAATCTTCCCATTYTTAGATTCAGCCTTCTTCGTTGTAGCCTCTAAGCACTCTGAATAATCACTTCCTGTAAGTTCCATTCCCAAGACTTGCGCCACCTCCTTGGCGCAAAAGCTGAAGGTAGCATTTTTGAATTGAAATTCACTTTTCCTGGTATTTTTCATTTCAGTTACATTGAGATATTTTCCCGGAGTGGGGTGGAAAACTAGCGTAGGGTCTAGTGTTGGCCTAGGTTTAAGCGGTTGTCGTGGGGTATAAGTGGTTYGCGTTGGGTTGAATTAAAAATACAAGTAATAATTTAATAAACTAAAAAAGAAAATAAAACAAATAAATTGACTGATTATGTGACTAACCTAATTCGGRGAGAACGACGGATTAYCGACAGCAAGCAGCAACGGAGCAGCGACGCAAACCAGAATATTAGGTCAAGAATAATGGGGATTAGAAAATTAGGTTAAGAGTGAAGAATGGGGAATGGAAAATTATGGAAAATCTCAACCTATTAAATAGGGAAAATTAGGGAAAATTTCAATCTCAATCTCTATCTATTAGGGAAAATTTCAATCTCAATCTTATCTATTAGGGAAAATTAGGGAAAATGAATGGGGATTAGAAGATAACCTTGTTGGCGCCTTGACGAGTGGCGCTTTTTGCAGGCTGGAGGTCGTTGCCGTGAGAGTCATCGCGCCGCACCGCGTAGATGGGAGACTGCGGTCGGTTCCGGTTAACGTCGTCGACAGAGGTGGCGGTGAGTGGTGACTGGCGAGTGAGTGGTTTGTTTTGGGGTGAACCTCTCACTCATTGAAATCCCCTGCATTATTCTTGAGGTCGAAAGCTCCAAACAAAGATTCAGGACAAGAAAGGCATTCCATCCCCCAGATTAGCAACGCTTGATCTTTTTTGGCAAACAYCTRGAGGATGGTCGAACATTTGCTGACTACAACATCCAAAAGGAGTGTACACTTCACTTGGTTCTTCGCCTTRGTGGTGGAATGCAGTTCTTTGTGAAGACTTTGACAGGGAAAACTATCACTCTTAAGGTCGAAAGCTCAAAACAAAGATTCGGGACAAGGATCGATGGCATTCCCCCAAATCAGTAGAGGTTGGTCATTGTCGCGAAGGAACTTGAGGATGGATGTACTCAGTACTCTTGCTGATTACAACATCCKGAAAYGATTCCACTCTCCATCTTGTGCTCCGTTTGAGGGGAGGAATGTAAATATTTGTGAAGGACTTTGACAAGAAGACATTACTTTGGAGGTTGAAAGCTCAGATCGACACAATTTGATAATGCCAGACAAAAATTCATGTTGTCATATTAAAATTCATGTTGTGAAGACACATCTTCGACCATCCGCAAGGAGTCTCAGGATCAAAGAATCTATGCACACAACATTTATATTAATCATCATGTGTTGAGCAACATTTTTATTTACATTAACCTGTCCATAAGCAATAAATAATAATAATAATAAGTTTTCGGGCATATGAAGTCATTAGTGATGATCTAAACGCGACCTCTTTGGAGTTGCCATGCTCCAACGCAACCATAGTTGGTTCGAGATCAATTCCGATTGTCGATAAGTTGGGTCTGTGGAAAAGATTCGACATTGAATTGAATAATGTTTGGACTTTTAGGTATGACATTATTATTATAGGAAATGAAAATATTGTTGCAATTTTACATTCATTTTTTTTGCATTTGCTATGTTTTACATGAAGCATTTATTGTCTGACTTCATGCTTCAAACTTTTACAGTTTGATTTTTGTCTTTTATTAATTTTATTTGGTTGATTATTGATGTGAATATATGTAACAATGTATGTAGTTGCAACAACCTATGAAAGTTGGGCCATTGTTGAAAGTTGATTCCTAACTGATTAACCGTGGGATTAAATAAAACAAAAATCATTAAAAAAACCTTATCTCACAAGTCTAACAACTCTACAAATTTAAACTCTGGAGGATCCCAACTCGTGTAAGCTTACCCAATTTAATACACATTTCAAACTGTATTAAATTAAATTAAATGATACATTAAAAACGAATCTATTAACTATGATGCAAACACCTTTTGGACTATTTGATTATTCGAAATCAGTCACAACTTTGAAGAATGAAAAAAAAACAAAAAAAAAACCCTAAAAAGTTAATATAAATTATCAATATTAACCCAATTTAACTCATTCAAATTCAACCCACTCCATATTTATCTAATTAAAAATTCAACCCAACCCATAATTTTATTTATAAAAAATTCAACCCAATCCATAATTTCAGCCAATTACTAATTCAACCCAAACAAATTCAACCCAATCCAATTAAAATGAACCCAAACAAAAAAACCTTTTCCCAAGGAAAAAAAGGGGATTTCAATGAGTGGAGAGGTTCACCCCAAATCAAACCACTCACTCGCCAGTCACACTCAACTACCTCCGTCGACGACGTTGATGATGTATTGTATTGATATATGGGTTTTCCCTCATTCTCTTGCTATATTTGAATGGATTTTGCCTTCTTAAGGTCCTCTTTGCTACTAATGTTGTTTGTTTGTTTGAATGAGTTTTAGGTTGCTTTCATTGATTTGGAGTGATTTTGGACTCATTTGCAAGCACTACAGAGCCTTAGGAAGAGTAGTAAGGAGTAAGGAGTGGGCTACGCGAAGAATGATCATTGCGGAGCATCGATTTTGACATAATACTCACTTCTTTGGTGATAAGTCACGTTTCGTATGTCAGATTGGTGTGATTCTAACTGCATTGGAAGCTAGACTTCGAAAGCTTCAATTCGATAGTTCATATGCCTAATTTGGACCACCGGAGCTCGAGATATGGCCTTGAGAAGATAGCCCAGCGAATTTGCCGCGATTTACCCTGAACCGATCGGTCATAGGTCTATTATGGTCCCGGGACCATGTGATCCCAGGCAAATGTTCATTTCCGAAACTAGAAATGTTCATTTTCGAAAATAGAAATGTTCATTTTCGAAAATACAAGTGTTCATTTTCAGATATGAACATTTCACTTGAAATGAACATTTTACATATTGAGATGAACATTTTCTAGTTTCGTAAATGAACATTTGCGCCGATCGGTTTGGCTAATCTGATCGGTTCAGGCTCGATTTTGCCGATTTTAATTATCTTCTTTTGGGCTTTATTCATAAGGATATAATTATATTTTTAGCAAGCCATCTATCTTAGGGAATTAGTAGTATTTAAAGAGAGAGATCCTGATGGAGACTTCAAATTATTAGATTTTTAGTTTAGTTTTAGAATTACTTTTTCTCTCTAAAAAAACCCTAGTTTATTTTAATTCAATTTTCAATATTCATCATTAGTTCTAATTATTGCGATTCTGGTATTATTCTTAATCTCTAATCTCCTTTATTCTTTGTTATTATTCTAATTATGTTTTTCTCAGTTGCTTTTATTATGTTTAATTGCATTATGATTGAGTAGTTTCCTTTCTAGGGCAATTGGGATCTATGGCAATATGATTAATGTTTGCGTTTGATTCAATTCATACTTTGTCAATTTGTTGAATTCCTATTTGATTGTTCTTCATGTTATTCAATTAGGTAATGCATGACTTAATTGCGTAATTAGATTAGTCACGAGTTTCTAGATCTAGCGATTGAAACTTAATACAAGATCTATGTCAATAGGTAGAACGAGACTATCCTAGGTCGAGAGATACGGTTAGGAGTAGTTCTATGGTTCATTCGATTCGAGAGAACTTTGACCATGTTTAATGATAATCCATCATCGCATACCAAAAATTGCCATGTTTAATGATACACTTGAATACCAAAACTTCGGATTGATGCTTGCATTCAAAGCGACTACTGATTGGCCGGTCGATAATTTGGAAGCTAGTGAGGTAATTTTGTTATTCTGAATTATTGATGATGGGATTTTATTCTAGTTTGCGTTTGTGTGTGTGATTTTCTATATTTATCGTTTTTCAGGTATTATTGTGCCCTTTCGAGCCCTAGGTTATTGCGTTGCCTTGGTATGAGGACGTGTGCTCCTCAGATGCTGATCTGGAGAATGAGATAACCTCACACTCCCTTGCTTTCCAGTTTCAACGTTGGACCTTTGGCCTCCTTTTTTAAGGAATTTCCCTCAATTCAGCCGGAAGAGCATAGTAGTCGGAAGAGCAGAACAAACAGCTGGAGGCAAGGGCGGAGGCGGGCAGAGGCAGGGGCTGAGGAAGAGTCCGTGGTGAGGGCGAGCCAGAAGAGCAGTAGCAGCACACCAGTTGCGGAGGAGCACGCAGAAAGAGCACAAAGCTTGAAGGCTATGGAGGCAATGCGTCCAACATCAGCGGCAGCGGATCGAAGACAGGGGTCGGGGCAGAGTCAGTGGTATGGGTGAGGTTGGTGAACAGATTAGTGTCTCTTTGCTGAATGTTAATCTTCTTCTAGGAGAACTGAACTACTTGCACAATCCCTTGAAGTGGCTAAATCAAGTGTTGCCGCTTATTTTGATATCATCAAAAAAATTCATGATTTTGTTGTTGATGATTAGACAGTAGACTTGTTAATTTATACTGCTGCCAAGAGTTTAACTTAGTGTCCATCTAACCAATGTTTACTACACTTGTAGAGCATAATTAATAGCTTAGGTCGGAAATTTGTTTGTAGTTGATGGATTTGAATTGAAGCTATGATTGTAGGCTTTGGTTTTCTAAGCTTTTGACATGATGTGTTTGTTATGTGTGGTGTCTGGATCCTGCAAGGGTGGGGTGTTTGATGCCATTGCGCTTCTGGTTGCTAGTTGGTTTGGTGGCTTGTGCCTTCGGTTTTTTTGTGGTCCTTTTTGGATTGTAATGTTTTGATATTTTTGTTTCGGTTGTGTCTTAATAAAATTTCTTATTTCTTGTTCAAAAAAAAAAACATCAAGTTTTGACGTTAAAAACTTAAAATATAGATTTATATTCAATCCTGGAGGATTTATAATAAGTTAATAGTCTTATTATCAAAACGTTAGTAAAAAAAACATATTTTAAAATATATAATAGCAAAAACAGATAAACTAATGATAATAGTATAGGTAAAAGTGTTCATGAACGGTTGGTCAAAGCTCAGCTCGTCTCGTCAATGTTCGTATTCGGCTCGATTTCGGTTAAATTTAAATGGTTAATTTTAATGAATGGAAACAAAGAAAAAGGTATCAAAAAGCATTCTATATAGCTGCGGACAAGGTGTAATCAGACACAGTTCTCTAAATTTCTAACCAGTTTAATTGGTGAAAAGGGAAGAGTTCTYGAGAATTCCATATTCAAGCCATTTGGGTACATCCCTTCACTTAGTGTTTGTCTTTCTTTCGTGCATGACTTTATTGAAAGATACAATGTGGAGTCAGATTCATTCATGGTAGGCATGCAAGCCATTGTCTTTCGTTCGTGCATGAAAGAAGGGTTCATGCCATTCATTTGTAGTTAACTCATCAGCAGGGCTACAATTATAA
The DNA here is from genome assembly GCA_008642245.1 of Bassia scoparia. Classification (NCBI taxonomy): domain Eukaryota; kingdom Viridiplantae; phylum Streptophyta; class Magnoliopsida; order Caryophyllales; family Amaranthaceae; genus Bassia; species Bassia scoparia. Next base: position 1,964 of record SNQN01013430.1, on the reverse strand, counting down.
TGTTAATGTCATTCATTAACCCAAAGGAACCAACCTTTTTCTATGTTCATTATTGCAATTAACAMAGTGAATATTGGATGAAAGTTTTTATCTTAAGGGACCTTCATTAATAGTCGTGKTTCACGTCATGCTCAGATTATTGCTTTTAAAGAACATGAAGCTAGTATTCAGATTTTAATTAACTCATATTCTATTAGTTTATTATCACTTTGAACACTTTGAATAATCTTATTAATTCTGGAAGCTTACTTCTGTCTGTCCAACTTTCACATTATTATATAATCATTATACTGTATGATYGATATTTATAACARGKGCCCTTATTGAGTCAATGACATCTACAGCCCCGTGAACATTGTTGATCTCACATAAGTAAAATTAAACAATATGACATTTCAAGTTATCAATAAAATCAAACAAATATGAAAACAAATTAAAACCAATTTGCAATTATTAAGTATTAAGTTATCTACAAAATTAAACAATATAAATTGTTTATATTAATGTTTTGAGTATAATCTATAAGGAATTGCAAAGATATAAGTTTATGATGCTAATTAAAAATTTCATATTAATTGAATTGCAAAATCAGGGTTTTTAATTAGGGTTTTCACGTTTTGATCATCTGTCCAGCTTTAGTATTTGATTTTTAATTATTTTATTACTAGGCATTAATCTATGAATTTTGTAAGTGTTAACCATACTATTGCGCACCTTGTGTAAAATTTTTAGAACTTTTCCAAGCATGTTACTATTTTAAAAAAATTCTTTTGGATTGACAGTTTTTGGGTTTCAGTGTCGATTTTTATTTTTCCTGATTTTATATACAGTTAATAGTTTAATAAATTATTACATCAAATTGTCGATTTTCGATTACGAGATATGTTTTGTTCTTAAAATTAATCAATAATATTTGGCACGACAATATATGTTAATTATCGTATTTTCAGAGTTATTAAACTTATTCAAAATKATTTTAGCAATTTAAAGGTATGGCTTTTAAGGTTTTTAAAGAAATAAATGAATGGTTTATTGTATAAGCGTTGAAAATTAATCTTTAAAACATGTTCGGGGTTGATTTCTAAAAGTTTTGTGGGGTTTCAAAGGAACATATATTGCTGTAATTTTGTGTTAGGAATCAACTGTGATTGTTTTCTATTTGGTTATAGGAGGAAGTTCTCCTTGAGTGATTATTGACGTGAAAATAAATTGCAGGATTGTTTTCTTTTTAAGGTACGTACTACTTACGGAATCCTTAGTCTTTATGTATGCTTGAGGATGTTTGAAAACTTAGTGTCATGAGTAGGGAACTCCATTGGAATTGTTTGGTAGGCACGAATAAATTATTTATTTACGTCTTGGTCGATATTTATGGAAATTGAGGAATATTGTGGAAATTGGTTTATTTATGAGGTTTGATATGGAGGTTGTTAATTAGTCGTTCGTCATTAATTAACTGGTTTGGTCTATGGTTGAATTAAGTGGAGTCAAAGTTTAATCTACCCCATGAGGTGATATTATTACTCTTTCATGGCATGATGTATGAGTTGAGTAAATGGAAGTATGCAAGTCTTAATGAAGATGTTAGTTGGCTTGTCCAACAGGTTTATTAATTAAAGGAATTGAATATGCCTAAAATTGGTACAGAGGATTTGTGGTCTTGTTTGTGAGTCATATGAACTGTCAAATAATTAACAGTTAAATAATAAAATATGAATGAGCAATAAAACTCTGGATTGGTGCACATCTGGAGTATTGACAATCAGGGGTTGGGGTTGCGATTTCATTCACTTCCTTCYTAGGGCCATCTGATCAACGCATCTCTTTTCTATTATTTTTATAAAGGGTTTTATCCAAAAGGATTTTATCCAAATTGGGGTTAGTTGAGATCTCATCTAGCTATGGTGACGGAGTCGCGCCTGTTCGCCATCTGTTTATTGAATTTTTGATGCCTTTCGACAGGA
>SNQN01013428.1:0-13267 GCA_008642245.1 Bassia scoparia | reverse complement strand
TTTATACAATCGGCGTTGGATGATGAAATCTTCCCCCGAATTATGCATGTCAGCTAACAGTGCACATGATGCTTGGGATATTCTCAAACAAGAGTATTTAGGTGATCAGAGACTGATTAAGGTGCGATTGCAAACTCCTCGCCGAGAATTTGCGGAATTGACCATGGGAGACAAGGAATCAATTCAAACATATTTGAGTAAAGTGACTGATATTGTTGGTCAAATGAAATCTTACGGTGAAAATATTAGCAACYAYACTGTTMTGGGAAAGGTATTGAGGAGTTTGAATAAAGATTGGGATCATGTTATTCCCGCAATTGAAGAGTCGAAGGATTTATCGGTCTTTACATTTGATGAARTAATGGGCTCTTTGTTTGCTCATGAAAGRAGGATGAAAAAGAATAATGATAAGGCGGAGGAGAAAGCTTTTCAAGCAAAGAGTGAGTCCTCTTTGAAGGTAAAAACAGAAAATTCGGAAAGCCGTGGTAGAGGCAGAGGCGGTTTTCGAGGTCGAGGTCGAGGCCGAGGATAAGGTAGAGGCCGTGAAAGTAATCGAGGAAGAGGTCACTATGGTGGTGACAATTACAGAGGACGGGGTTATTTTGGTGAATCTTCTTACCAGAAAACCAAATACAATGTACTCATTGCAAAAAATATGGCCATAAAGAAGTTGATTGTTGGGCAAAGAAGAAAGATGGGCAACACCAAGCAAATGTTACTGAGAATACAGAAGAAGAGAGCAAGTTATTCATAGTACACTCACAACTTGAATCTTCAATTGGCGATTGTGGCATATGGTTCTTGGATAGTGGATGTTRGAATCACATGTCTGGGACAAAGTCATTGTTCAAAGAGCTTGATGAGACCAAGAAAGGAGAAGTGCGACTTGGTGACGATAAACTACTCAAAGTAGCGGGCAATGGAGTTGTCGCCATCAAAACCATTSAAGGTGATGTTAAACTTCTGTCTAATGTGCAATTTGTTCCGGACTTAGCTCATAATTTGTTGAGCATTGGTCAGTTAATTAGTAATGGTTACAAATTAAAGTGGAATTTGATGGAAATATGTGTGCAATATTTGACAAGAAATCTGGTCATAGTATTGCTAATGTCCATATGACTAAAAACAAAATGTTCCCACTTAATATTTCAAATGTTGAAAAAAGGCATTGATTGCCAAAGGGAATAATGAAGCTGACTTGTGGCACTTAAGATATGGGCACCTCCATATGAAAGGCTTAAGACTTCTACATCACAAGAATATGGTTATCGGTTTGCCAAAAATTGGAGAGTCAAAATTTTGTGAAGGATGTGTTTACGYAAAGCACAAGAAAACTTCATTTCCTATCGGGAAGTCATGGAGGGCCTCTATCGGTCTTGAACTGGTTCATGCAAATTTATGTGCGCCTTTGAAAACAGAGTCGTTAGGCGGAAGTCGGTATTTTATGTTATTTACCGATGACTATACACACATGAGTTGGGTCTATTTTCTAAAGCAAAAATCTGAAACCTTCGACAATTTCAAGAAATTCAAGGCCTTGGTTGAGAATCAAAGTGGTAGGAGTATAATTACTCTTCGAACTGACAYAGGAGGAGAATTCACTTCTGATGAGTTCAATGAATTTTGTGATAAGCATGGCATTCATAGGGAACTTACAGCTCCATATTCACCAGAGCAAAATAGCGTGGCAGAGCGGAAAAATCGTACTGTGGTGGAAATGGCAAGAAGCATGCTAAAGGCGAAAGGGCTTTCAAACGAATTTTGGGGAGAAGCTATTGCAACAGCAGTATACTTGCTCAATATCTCTCCAACCCGAGCAGTTCTAAACAAAACACCATATGAAGCATGGACGTACCGAAAGCCTCGGGTAAGCCACTTGAAAGTTTTTGGTTGTGTAGCATATGCTTTAGTCAATATACACTCAAAGCTTGATAAAAAATCTAATAAGTGTATCTTTATTGGATATTGTGATCACTCTAAAGCATATCSTTTATATAACCCAACTAGTGGCAAAGTTGTTATTAGTAGAAATGTTGTGTTTAATGAGGAAGCTCAATGGGAGGAGATAGGAAAGAATAGTACTCTTGATCAAGAGTCTGATTACAATGGTGAAAAGAATCATGTTCTACCGCCTTCAAGTCCACAAGATTCATCTTCGTTGTGTACTCCTCCAGCAACACCAACGGGTAATAACAGCTTATCTCCAATATCTTCTGAGTCTAGCAACAGTGAAAGTCCACCGAGAAAGTTCAGAAATTTACAAGAGATTTATGATTCWTGTAGCTTTGCCTTATATGCTACTGACCCAAGTAGCTATGAAGAAGCTGTTGTAGTACCAGAGTGGCGAAATGCTATGATAGAAGAATTGCAGGCCATTGAAAGGAATTCCACATGGGAGTTGGTTGATCGTCCAAGGGACAAATATATTATAGGATTGAAGTGGGTATTCCGAACAAAGTATAATGTTGATGGTAGTGTACAAAAGCACAAGGCTCGACTTGTAGCTAAAGGATACTCACAATTGTATGGCATTGATTTTGAGGAGACTTACTCTCCCGTTGCTCAACTGTGAGAGTGTTTTTGGCCATAGCTGCTCAAATACAACTTCCTGTGTACCAATTTGATGTTAAATCCTATTCTGTAATGCGTACTTGATAGACGGAGTTTCTTGTTGTCTCAACGGCAGGATTTGTTATTGATGGTGCTGAAAATAAAGTGTACAGATTGAAGAAAGCTTTGTACGGGCTTAAACAAGACCTCGTGCTTGGTACAACAAAATTGATACTTCTTCCATGAAACATTCACTAAAAGTGAAATGAACCTACTCTGTATGTAAAAAAACAGAGCAATGGGGATTTTTTGGTTGTGTTGTTTATATGTTGATGTATAATTTATATGAGTTCAAGTGAGGCAAGCAGCTGAGTTTAAGTCAAATATGATGAGAAATTTTGAGATGACTGATTTGGGTCTCTCAATATTTTTTGGTCTTGAAGTGAAGCAAACTACTAAGGGATTTTATTGTCAGAAAAATATGCCTTCTGATTCTATTGAAGAAATTTATATAGCAACGAAAGTGATGGGCAGCAACACTATGAATCTAATGAGAAGTTACGACGAGAAGACGGACTGATTGGCAGATGCACGCAATATAGAAGCTTAGTTTGTGGCTAAATTATCTAACACATACTCTCTCGGACATTCTTTGTGTGGTGTGTGTGTCAAGATATGCACAGTCAACGTGGCAACTTTGGTGCTGCAAAGAGAATTCTTCGTTATATATCTGCACAATTATTTTGGTCTTTGTATTCTAAGGTGAAAGATTTCAGGTTTGTTTGGATTCACTGATAGTATGATTGGGGAGGAAGTTTGGATGATCGAAAGGTATTCCGGCAATTGTTTTAGCCTTGGTTCGCAATGGTTATGGAGCTCTAAGAAGCAAAGCGTAAACTTTCGTCTTTCGAAGCGGAGTATACAGCGCATCTTATGCAGCTCGTCAAGCATTATGGCTGCGTAAACTTCTAGCAGATTTTAACCTCAGCAAGTGAAGCAACTGAGATATTTGTGACACAGATCAGCATAGCAATACAAAGAATCCTTGCTTTCATGAAGAACAAAGCAGTTGGATATTCAATACCACTTCATTCGGTAGATTGTGTTTGATGAAGAAATTAAAATTGACCTTTTGTGGACAAATGAGCAAACTGCAGACATCCTAACTAAGTCTCATGCCACAACAAAACATCAGTTCTTTATGTTAAACTAGGAGTCATTGATTTGAATCAAGGGGAGTATTGATTAATAGAGTTGTCACAAAGCCAATCTTAAGTTATTTTAACGATGTGTAAATGAATGTAATAAGTGGACAATCTAATAGTCCACGTTTGCTCTTCATATGGCTAACTCTTGGTCTTGTCATGACTCATGAGTTACTTCTATTTTTCACTATATATTTGCTTTGTTGCAGCTTTTGTAAAAGTAAGGAGGATGAAATCAGTAAAAGCTACAAGCTAGATATAGCTTCTTATTTCCTCTTACTTCAATTTAATAAAGTAGCTTGTTTCCTTTCCCAACAATTAATACATGATTATTAAGTCCATTGTAGTGTATTTGCAATAATGTAGATTAATGCACCCCCACAATTCAAACACCTCACTAGTCACTACCACTGAGTAGAATGTTCAAATCAGATATTCGGTCTGAAAAATCTGAATTACCATTTATTCGATTTGAGTTTGAATCGACTTTTCTGGTATCTGAAATTTCAGATCGAATCATATATGTATCAAGTACATACATTTTTGCTATTTTTTATTTTATTTTATTTTATTTTATCAATATTTTTTATTATTTGAAGTGTAAAAATTCCGATCAGATATGTGAAACGTTAAAAATCAAATCCAACATTCGATTTTTCAAATTTAATTGACTGAGTTAGATATTTAAGAACACCTCTACCACCAGGACTTGCACTAAAAAGCCATAAGTCTACAACCACCCCCACTCCCACGCACCAATAATCAACCCAAAAAAATCAAAAATTTGAAATCGTTTCTAAAAAAACCCACATAGAACCACAATTCATTACCATTGTGTTCTTCAATTTTTGTGTGAGGAGTTTGACGAGGATGATGATTTCAAGATGAAGATGTGGAGATTTTGGTGGTGTGACTTGTATTACTCAAGTCATACTAATTGGTGCTGAAGTATTATTGTTTGGAGACTTGTCTTACAAAGTCATTTGGTATATGGGGTAATAATTAGCGTTGGATTATATGGAGTAGTCAATGACGAAGTGGGAAGCATGCATGAGAGCTGTAATACCTGGAATATAGTCCACGGATCGGACCCGGGCGGTTTTCCAGCCCCCGTGTGGGTTTGTAAAGTAGTGAATAGCAATGTAGAGGACTAGACCACGCACCTGAGCGGGCCAGGTCTAACCCGAGCGGGTTTCATCATGATTCGGGCGGGACTATGGTCCCCCAGGCGGGTATTGGGCAGTGCTATTGCTGGCTTGATTTTTTGGCTTTCGCACCAGGTAAGGTTTTGACATACCCAGGCGGGTCCGTTCCGATTTTGGCCTTTCTTGTTCGTTAATCTTTGAATATTTGTTTATACTCCGTATATCTTTTGTACTCCCTATAAATAGTTGGTTAGGGTTAATTATTCATTTAGCTTTAGTCATTTGTCATTCAAGTTACAAGAGAGATGAAAACACATTGAGAGTATTAGAGAGTGAATTCTTGGGAGAATTACCAGTCTCTCAATTGTATTTTGTTCAATCTTCATAGTAAAACATATTCGTACCGGCCAAGAAGACGTAGCTATCGCATTGATAGTGAACCTCGTTAAATCTTTGTATGTTCTTAGTGTAGTTTTATTTGTTTGTTATTGCAGTTTGTTCGATATCGGCGTTTCCGTTAAAACAAACTTGGTATCAGAGTGGGATCTACGATTCGGGAAGATGAACACTAAAACCATGAAGATTGAGAAATTTACGGGTAGGAATTCTTTTGGGCTATGGCAGATTAAGATGCGAACCTTATTGAAACAACAAGGTATTTGGAAGCCTTTGGACGAAAAATCTAAGGATTCAATAACTGGCTTGAGCACAACGGAATTAGAGGCAATGGAGTAGAGGGCTCACTCCACCATATTGTTGTGTTTGGCAGATGATGTGATCATAGAAGGGTTCGATGAGACGTCGGCTTTGGGTTTGTGGTCCAAATTGGAGAGTCTTTATATGACGAAGTCTCTCACCAACAAGTTGTTGTTGAAACAACGGTTGTTTGCTCTGCGAATGCAGTCAGGTACGCCTTTAAGGGATCATCTAGAAAAACTTAATACCATTTTACTTGATTTGCGTAATATATAGATGTTAAGATTGAAGATGAGGATGCTGCTTTGATTTTGTTGGTTTCTTTGCCTGCGTCTTATGAGAGTTTTGTTGAGTCGTTTGTGGTGGGTAAAGAAATTGTGATTGTAGAAGAAGTGAAATCTGCACCTTATACTAGAGAGTTGCGCCATAAGGTGGCAATGAATGAAAGTGGTATAGATTCAGGGGTTGGATTAATTGTTAGTAATTCGGCCAGTGAAAATAGTTTTAACTCTAAGAACAATAAAAATTCTAAGAGTAGGGGTAATAAAACTAATAATATATGTCACTATTGTAAAGAATCCGGTCATTGGAAAAATAAATGTCCTAAAAACCCCAAGAATAATTCTGATGCTAACGTTGCACAATAGAAATCGGAAAATGATTCAGAAGAAGATTTGGCCTCAAATGTTAGTGGTGCGAGTCAGTATGCGGATCGTTGGGTGTTGGATGCTAGTTGTACTTTTCATATGTGTTCTAATTGTGAATGGTTTACCACTTATGAGTCCTTTGATGGTGGTAATGTTATCATGGGTAATAATACTGCTTGTAAGGTTGTGGGCAAAGGTTCCATCAGATTTAGGACCGCAGAAGGGAGAGTACGTGTTTTGGTGAATTTTAGGCATGTTCCTCAATTGAAGAAGAATTTGATATCTCTTGGTACTCTTGACAAGGAGGGTTTCGCTTTCTCAAGTTCAGGTGGGGAAATGTGTGTATTGAGGGGTTCGAAGACAGTACTTAAGGGTACTAGATTGGGTACTTTGTATTATGTGCATGGTACTATTCTGACTAATTCTGCAAGTGTAGCGTCCACAGGTGCAGTGTGTAGAGGATTCGTTCGTATATGCGTTGCATGTTGCTGATGATATTGAGACATTTGGTTCAGCCTCTGACAGGGAAATAATTTTGAAAGATCAGTCAGATCGTTCGTTGTTGGATGTTATGGGTGAGGAGATAAAGTCTCTTCGCGTGAATAAGACAAGTGAACTTGAGAAAGTGCCACGAGGTCGTAAGATGACTAGTTGCAGAAGGGTTTTGAAGTGGTACGATCGATTTGACAACTTTGAGGTGGAGCATGGCGACAAATGTAGTCCTAATGCTTGCTGCGTTTATGTAGTATGGTGGAGGATTTTTTTTTTTACATATTTATGTATTTTGGTGTGTTGTTGACATGTTTATTGCAACTCAGAAGATGTCGAATGTTTGGAAGGAGTTCGTGTCTTGTGTTTGCTTTGCTAGTGCGATGTTTACTTTGTTTTGGAATAGATTTATCATTATACATGTTGTGATTGCTATTGGTAGGTTCTTGTCTCAACCTATGAGGAAGCATCGATGGTGTGTGTGGCGACTTGTTCTCTATTTGGTTGGAACGGTAGTTGTTAGTCTTATTTATGGAAATGAGAATTTGTGCTTGGTGTTTGGTTATTTTGGTTCTGATTTTGCAAGTGATTTTGTTACTAGAAGACTTGTATATGATAGGCTTGGTATACACTCTTGGTTTTATATGGTTGTGGAGTCTTGCTAGTGGTTTGGGCGTTCATGTTGATCGTGCAACGATCTTTGGAGATAGTGTGAATGTGGTTTGTCTTGCTATGGATCAGTTTTGTTTTGATAGGACTAAAAACATTGGTGCGCGTTTCCATCTTATTTTGGTTCACAAGTTCATATGTTGCTTGGACTTAGCTTATTGAACGCTTTTGTTCGTATTTAAGACCCTTATGGGTTGTGCCTCAAGGTGGAGGCAATCCCCGCCCCGGGATTTGGTGCGCATTTGTGTTTTGGTTGGTTTGGTTCGTTGTTGTTTGTTTGGTGTTTGGTCTTGGCGTGTATTGATAAATACAAGTCAAGGTGGACAATTGTGGAGATTTTGGTAGTGTGACTTGTATTAATCAAGTCATACTTATTGGTGCTTAAGTATTATTGTTTGGAGACTTGTCTTACAAAGTCATTTGGTATATGGAGTAATAATTAGCTTTGGATTATATGGAGTAGTCAATGACGAAGTGGGAAGCATGCATTGAGAGTTGTAGTTCATGGAATATAGTCCACGGACCCGGGCAGTTTTCCAGCCCCCGGGTAGGTTTGTAAAGTAATGAACAGCAGCACAGAGGAGTAGACCAGGCACCTGGGCGAGCCAAGTCTGACCTGAGCGGGTACTGGGCAGTGCTATTGCTGGATCGATTCTTTTGCTTTCACACCAGGTCGGGTTTTGACATACCCGGTCGAGTCCGTTCTTATTTTGGCCTTTCTTGTTCGTAAATCTTTGGATATTCGTTTATACTCCGTATATCTTTATACTCCCTATAAATAGTTGGTTAGGGTTAATTATTCATTTAGCTATAAACCATTTGTCATTCAAGCCACAAGAGAGAGGAAAACACATTGAGATGAATTAGAGAGTGAATTCTTGGGAAAATTACCAGTCTCTCAATTGTATTTTGTCCGATCTCCATAATAAAACATATTTGTACCGGCCAGGATAACATAGCTATCGCATGCATTGATAGTGAACCTCGTTAAATCTCTGTGTGTTCTTGGTGTTGTCTTATTTGTTTGTTATTGCAGTTTGTTCGATTTCGGCGTTTCTGTTACAACAGAAGATGATTTCAAGGATCGGAGTTTGAGGTTGCAAATTTGCGATGGTGGTGGCTGATTGATTTTAGGTGGTGATCTGAGACGAGAGATGGAAGAACCTAATAAATTGAACTTAGATAATTGAGGTCAGTTATTAATATCGTTGTAATTAGGCCTTTAAAGTTAGATTTAGCAATTAGTTAACAAAGACTAGATGAATAAAGATACATTTGGGAAATAAGTAGGAGTATAGATAATTATTTTTGAGATTATGAAAAACTCATAGATACCATGATAATAGATAAAAATACATAGGGCGTGTTCCGCGTAGCTTTTTTAGGTAACTTTTAGCATTCTGATTAGATTATAAATCTACTTGGTTAATTTTATTATTGTTCAATAAGGTAGCATTTTGAGTAGCGGTTAGCAATAAACGCTACTTTTTTACAAACACTGGTAGGAGTAACCTTTTAGCTCTTAGCATTTAAGCTAGAATTTTTTAGAACAAGGGAAGGCTAATTCAATAAATAAACATCATACGACATCTACAATAGAAATTAGTAACAATAAAAAAACATAACAAAATGAATCAAATTAAAACCAACTTTGACAAAACCTAGATCGTTAAAAGAGATATTTGCAAGTACAATGGCGCCTCTTTCACATTGTTGCTTCTTCACACAACTTTTAGCAAGAGGTTTCATCAATCTGTAAGAGTTTTGAAGTAGATCTTGAATCCATTCTTTTGAATGTATTGGAAGTACAAAAATATGTTGTGATCCCGTGCTAATCTCCATTAATAAATTAATTTCCGAAAAAAACCAAACAAACATGCCCCAAAAAGATCTCACAAAGGAGAAAGACAAATCCAATAGAATGGAAAATTAAGTGTCACGAATAGAATGATAAACCTCACAAAGAAAATGATAAATCTCATGGCACTACTACAAAATTGAGCTAAATCACCATATTTATGAGATCGGTTAAATCAGTCCGTCGATTTCTTATCCTAAGAAATCGGTTATATCAGAAGACCAGATTCTTTGGTTATACATAAGAGACCGGGTATTTGACTAACCGGTCTCTTATTTATATGTTATTAAAAAATATTAAATTTTAAAGTGGGCCCAAAGAAGGAAAGCCCATCTCTAGAAGTTTCATTCGATAAGTCGGTAAACCTGACTTCTCATTCTTTCACTTGCAAAACCAAAAAAAATCTCATTCATACTTTCTTTTTGTTTTCCTATTTCAATTCTTCAATGTCAATTTTTATGTTTACTGATTTCAAGTGAGTTAGATTTCAATGGTTTGTTCGATTTTCATCCGTAATTCGTCGAATTCCTTCCATTTCTCTTGGTATGTGTGACTTTGAATTTCTCCTATTTTCATTCCTTTTTCTTTTCTTTTTTTGGCGAATTTCAGAAAAAAAAAAATTTGTGTGATTTGTTCAATTTTTTTCTTGAACTGAGTTGTTGATCTAGGTTTATTTCATTTTTCTAGGTTTTTTGTTTAGTTATTCAGATGTAATTTTTTTTTTGTTTAGTTTTTCGTTTTCTGGTTTTTTCCCTTGGTTTAAATTACGAAATTTTGGATTTACATTTCTTTTTTTCGGGTTTAATCTTAGTTTTACTGGGTTTTCGTTTTTGTTATGTGTATTATTTTTATGCTTCTAAGTTTTATTTTTCATTTTTGTTTGGGTTTAGTTTCCATTTTTTGGTTTTGCTATTGTTTTTCTTGGTTTGATTTTCGATTATTTGGGTTTAGATTTCTTTTTTTCATGTTTAATCGTAGTTTTTTCTATGTTTTTCGTTTTCATTTTCTGGGTTAACAAAAATTTAAATTCTAGCTTAGGTTTTCAAAAGATTTGATTTTTTTTTTCGTTATTTGGTTTGTTTAATTTCCTAGTTTTTTTGAAATTCACGGGTTTTTAAAATACTCCCTCCGTTCCTTAAAATTCCTACCATATGCGTTTATTTGACTATTCACAAGTGAAGAGAATCTTGTGAATAACTATCATTTTATAAAAATATATATAGTCATGTGGGGTCTTGTTTGATTCGGGTTGATGAATACATTATTAATATTCAATTGTTATAATTTTTACAAATATACAACTAAAGATATAAACGATACAAAACATGCATTGGGAAGCGTATGAATAGTGACTGGTAACTTCTTTAAGGAACAGAGGCAGTATATGTTTGGATTTTCGAATTATTTTATCATTGTATTTTCGAATTGATTCTGGAAAAAAAAATTGCATATTCAAGCTTGGCTCGTGCTAAAAACGCATTGCTCCATTTTCCGTCAAGCTTTTTTCTATGTTTTATTTTGTTGAATTCAATTAATTGAGTTATATATTGTGTGAAGAACTGAGCATGCATGTTTACTAGTTTGCGTTTTATGCAACAATTTAGATTTTTTTTAAAAATGACGAATTCGGGTGACCCACTTGAAGAAAGTTGAAGAAACTGGTCAAAATTCCAAAATTGGAGATGATTGTCCTGAGAAGAGTAGCCCCGTTGATGGTTCACTAACAACTCAATTGTTCTTGTAGGTTTGCATTGAAAGATCATACCTTTTTCTTTTGATTTAATCTATTTCTCAATTATGCAAATTACTATAATCAGTTGGTGGTCGTTGGTTTGTAGTTACTGTTCAGTTTGTCAATTGGATTGAATTGAGTAATTGTATTCTTTTTTTGAAGAATTGTTGATTCTGCTTCAATGGATTTGAAGAATTTAACTTTATACTTCTAACTAATTGATATTGTTGTTGAAATTGGGTATTCAAATGGATGTATATTCAAATGGATGTAGACCTGGGATGGTGATGCATAGAAGTGAATCAAGTGATGATGAGGACTTAGAAAAGATTTATAATGTAATGCAAAAGAGGTGTTATTTTAAGAATTGAATATACTTCGTATTTACTAAGTAGTTCATTTTCAAGCAATTTTATTTTTCATTGTAAAATTAATTATTCAAAAAAAAATAATACCATTACGACAATGAGATACGAGTATTTTTATGTATATATCTTTTTATTTATGTACTGTATATTATTTATTTGTGGAATTGTATTTTTTTTTTTTTTTGAAAAATAAATTGATCAAAGAGACCGGGTGTCAGGGAAAACAGGTCTCTTTGATTGATCTAAAAGACCAGTTATGTTCTGACAACTGGTCTCTTTACCCTTTTCAACAAATAAAAAAATTTAACTAAAGAGAACGGACTTTGAAGACAACCGGTCTCTTATTCAAACTAATTAAAAGACCGGTTCTAAAACCCCGTCTCTTAGGATAAGAGACCTGCGAGATGTAGACCAATTATAAAAGGTCTCTTTGGGTGATTTTAACCGGTCTCTTTTCCATTTTTTGTAGTAGTGCGGAGATAATAAAATATGAACTTATTGAAAACAATAAAAATAAAAAAGAAATGAAAAAAGGAAAAGGGGCTTACCATCAACTTTTAGAAGATTGTAGGCAGCCCCAAAACAATGGAGTTTGAAAAAGACTTTTCTGTTTAGAGAGATAATAGAGAGAAGAAACGACTTGAAGTTTATATATATATTTTTTAAATAGCATTTAAGCTAGATTAAAAAGCTTCTTGGTAATTAATTTTCTTCTACGTACTATAAATACAACCGCTACTACTGCCGAACGCTGATAATGACAAATTTAGTTTCGTCCGCTACCCGTTACTTACTTCCACCGCTACATATATACTAGCTTTTCTACAGTTAAAAGCTATTTCAACCACTAATTGCCGAACACGCTCTGTTGTGACGGAAGCATCGAAATCGAACAAACTGCAATAACAAAGAAATAAGACAACAACAAGAACACACAAGGATTTAACGAGGTTCACTATCAATGCGATAGCTACGTCCTCCTGGCCGGTACAAATATGTTTTACCATGGAGATCGAACAAAATACAATTGAGAGACTGGTAATTATTCTCCCAAGAATTCACTCTCTAATTCTCTCAATGTGTTTTCCTCTTTTTGTGGCTTGAATAACAAAAAAGGAATAATAAGAAATAAAACCTAGGTTTATATTTATACTAAATACGAAGTTAAATGACGAGTCGAGCCAAAAGGGAACGGACTCGGCCGGGTATTGATGCACCCGACCAGGTACGCAACCAAACTAAGCAAACCGGAGCCAAAACAAGGAGAAACCCGACCGGGTCCTCACTTCCCAACCCGGGTCAGACCGATCCACCCGACCAGGCCAGATGTCAACCGCCGGGGTCTGCCCTTAAGCTGCTGCCTCTCGCAAACACCCCACGCGGGTCAGTGGTGACCCGCACGGGGCTGACCACACCCGCCCGGGTTAGGGCTCACCCGACTGGGTGCGAGACTCACCAAATTTGCTCACGTCAAAAGCTTTCCCAAGACCCGACCGGGGATGCACCATTCGTCGAATATACTCCGTAAATAAGTGAATGCCTTGGTAATACAAGGCACAACCAATAATTCCCCACACGCTCATTGGGCAATAGTCATCAAAACTCTACTACTATATGTGGGTTATTTTGTTCACCGGGGTCCATTTACGTCAAGTGAAATCAACTTAATTGAACTAAACTAAATGGAGCTGAACTGAACTGAACTGAACTGAATTGAATATTTTATGAGGGAGAGAAATTGGGTTAAGAACTGAACTGGACTAAACTGAATTGAACTGAAAATAAGCTAATGTAAACAGGCCCCTTATCTACCACATATCCTTAACAACTTTAATTTGTAGATGACAAAATGTACAATAATGTACTATTGTATGTGAGTTTGTTTTGTTCACCTTATTTTTACTTATC
>SNQN01013423.1:0-13302 GCA_008642245.1 Bassia scoparia | reverse complement strand
GTGCATTCATAATCGTGATGAATGGAATTGCAATTGAGACCAGAGAAGAGGCCGCTACATGCGGGCGAATTGGTTACAGATCTGTTCGACCATGTCCCCGAACCCACGAACTGTTACTGGATCAGAACGTGGGCCATTAATTTGGCACCAACGTTTCGGGCGTCCGTGAATAACCTTTATAGGCACGGTGGCGACTCCCCTTACTCGACAACACTACCCCAACGCACTCACGTGCGGATCCGTGGCTCAAAGCCCACGCAAAGCACCTCGATGTATCCAAGCCGCGCGCCCGCTATACGCTGAGGCACGACCCAATGTCCTACAATTGGCGACTTACTGGGATAATCACCGTTAGGTGAAGTGACAACTTGAAAAGCCTCGTAATTCCATCATCACGTTTATGAATTTTGTTGCATTTTGCAGTGACCCGCCAAAGGTCACAACTCAGGCACCTTGGTCTCATTGGCATGTCCTATGCTCGAGGACTACATAAGGGGATACTACCTTGCTGGCTAGTGCGTTAATTGATCGCATGCTAAGCAAGTCCTCTATCCCGCCCTCCGGTTTGCACGTGTTACTGATGCGTGTGCCTAAGGGTATCTGCCATACATCGCTAATTGCAAGTGGTGAAAACTGGCCAAGCTCTGCCCTTAGGCGTATGTACACTCTCTGACTTAACCTAGACCGACCATAGTTGACTTGTCATCACGTGTCGTTGTATAGTATGTGCATTATGTCCTAGCCATGTACATTTCTAGACCTTAACACAACACTTTCATATGTCCATGGTCATCTTTTAGTTCACATCATGCATTCATAGCCCATGGGACTTAGTGACCTCTACCCTTAGTCTGTGACCATATGTCACTAGGACTTGTCCTTCAAACTTTCACCTTATCCACACAGACTTTTAACACTTAGGTCTTGACCCTACACTAGGGTAGGCACAGACTTTGACCTTAGACGTTGACTTTAGACTCACATTAGTTGACCTTACCTTCAGCCACATAGGCTCGACCTACTAGGCGTGCCCTAACCTCTTTAGGCACATGCATATCATACATCCCTATGTCGTTTGTCCCTTTCAAAAAAAAAGCAAAAAATTCAAAAAAAAAAACCAAAAAAAAAAAATATTCAAAAAACGAAAGGGCACCTTGCATGCATGCATTCATTCTAGGAAAGATGACCATGAATTAGACTTGCATTTTGCATCATTGCATCCATAATGTCAATAATGACCAAGGAAGTTCACTAAGGGTTTATTCTTTTTTGAATTCGGGGGTAAGCCGTCTCCATAGCCTTGCTCGACCCAAAGAGTTTAGCCCTCAACCCAATCCAAACTAACCTTCCTCCAACCTTCATACCCATCAGCCTTATACCACAAAATGCCTCCCAACAAGAAAAGCTCCAAAACTTGCCAAGCAAGTTCAACAGCTTGAACTTAATCAAGGAGTTGACCTCGAGCGTTCTCCTTGGACAAGCGTTTGAAAAGCAATCCAAAAAGCCATCGACCCCACCTTTTACCAAGACCAACCTCCTCTTGACCCCAACCTGCTCAACCAAAACTGCCGAAGGATTTCTCAGTCGAAACATACCCAAGTTCAAGCCGACAGGATGACCCTCGATTTCATGTCAAGGTTTAAAGACCACCATGCACTAAAGGGATTGACTCTGCCTTGTTTCCAATGGTCTTTCCCCTTTCCTTGGAACCGATATTCAGAAGTGTTCTTTCACTTCCTGAGAAAGAAATAGCTACTTGAGGAAACATCATCCACGCATTCATGCAAGATACAAGGGTAACATCGACCCAAACCTCCTTCCGAGGAGCTCGAAATCCTTAAACTAGGAGAACGAGGGTTACACTACCTATCTGACTAGATAGAGGAGGAGTTGCTGCCACCCATAGTCTCCGCTCCTACTGAAGAAGAGATGGTCAAGACCTTCATTTCTGGCCTCCAGCCGAGATTACAAAGATCATCTCAGGTATCGATGCCTTACACATTGCAAGGTCTACGATATCGTGAGTGACATAGAGGATGACCTTCTTCCAATTGCATGAGTCTGTAGTCTTAGCTTAGAATCGAGTCGGAGAGTCCCTTTCCCTAGACTATGTATCATTTCTTTTCTCCATTTCGGGTCAATTTCATTAGGTTTAGGATCAAATTCTGCAATTAGTCCTCATGTAATAAATTCTTTTGTTAATAAAATTTCTTTTTCTCATTTTTCTAGCCGTCCATATAGTTGTGCTTCTAACTTTAATGGAATCAAATTAATAATCATCCTTCACACTTCAATGGACATTGCCAAGAGAGGCCTTCTTTCATAGCTCCACAAAACACAACCTCTTCCCTCCATATCCCTTCACCACATCAAATCAAAATCCCTTGCAACTCCTTTGAGCATAAACACTATCATTCAACCTATGTTTCTTTCATCACCCACATCTACCTAACCCTTTGATCAAACGGTGCATAGGAAAAGACGTAGTGTGCAACAGAAAAAAACAAGAATAAACAAAAAGAAAAAAAAGAGAAAAAGCAAAGTTCAATACAAAATCATCACAAAGCAATCAATGTCAAAATCCAAGGCAAATCCGAAGTTCAAAGCCCAGTCAAATTAAAAAAGCAAAAGTCTAAAAAAGCACACTGCGCACCGTGGGTCACTTCGATGATCATCAAGCCTTTTTTTCAACCCTAAACCACAAGCCACACATATACAACCACAAAAGCCCTCTCGCACGAGGCATTGTCCAAATCTGACCAACAAGAACTACGACGTCTTATCCAAAAGGATACGTAGGAAGCCTCTCCTCGAGCGTCCGACCCAATAACTCAATAACGAGAAGAGGTCCGCTCTTCATATAGTTTGATTCCCTTAAAGTCAGAACACAAATTCCTAGTGTAGCACCCACATAGACTCGAGCTTAACCTACATCATCTAGCCAACCATATCAATTCCCCATTTACTTACCCATGTCACAAATTTTTAGCCTTGTCTTTTCTTGACACCTGTAGCCTATTCTTTCATACACCTTAAGGGCTTTCCTCAACTCTTCCTTAGCATCTCTCTGTAGCATCATTAGTATCCTCCTCAAAGCATCGCATGCAGCATTCCTCCATTCTCTCCTCCTGCAGCATTCAGCTCAAGTTACTGTTTGGGAATCAAAAATCACATCCAACCTCATCCCTTACCAATTACTGCCACAAAAAGCTAACCAGAGCCATGACTCACAAAATTCACTAGCACCTTGCTCCATCAACCATTGCCCCAACCTCGATCAAGCTGGAACTCACCCACTAAACCAACCATAACACCATCAAATTAACCATTCCCACACACCCAAACCCCATGGGTTGGGGCTCACTTGTAATACAAGCATCGCTCATTGCTCGAAGGTGGCTTGAGACGGCTCCATACGTAATCCAAAAGCAATCTTACCATTAGTCTACTTCCTTGGTCATTTCATGCATTATAGAATAGACTTGCATTACACATATAGCCATTGCAAACACTTCATAAGCATCATTGCGCATTGAGTTACATAATCATCATGCAAATGCATCCTGCACAAAAACACATTACATTGCACATTGCACATTGCACATTGCACATTGCACCACCTCCACACAAAGCTAGGCCCATCTACATCAGTTGCCTTCACACGCCTACACGCATTCATCGCCTATACCGATGTTCTACACGCAACATTCTTCCCGAAAAAGCCATGAGTCACCGTTAGGAGGTTTCCTGAGGAACGAGGCGTTTCCGAAGCGACTTATATCATCACTCATAGCCTATACGCATTCATCGCTAACCGATTGTCTACACGCAACTTTCCCCGAAAAAGCCAAGGTCAGCCGTAGGGAACTTTCCGAGAAGACGAGGCGTTTCCGACGAACTTACATTACTTCTTCCCGAAAAGCCAAAAGGTCAGCCGTAGGAAGGCATCTACATCATTTCTTTTCCCGAAAAGCCAAGGTCAGCCGTAGGGAAAAGCTACCTGCAGGAACGAGCCTTTCCGAAGGTATTTCATACCTCATTTTCTCCTGAAAATCCAGTCAGCCGTAGGGAGAAAGCAGCCCGAGGATCCAGCGCCTTCCAAGGCATAAAACCGCATGGTCAGCTGTAACAGAAAAACTAACCTTTGTTTTACAGGTACCGCGAAAAGTGACTCTGGTCACAGAACGTCCTAGATTGCCCTCCGCCCGAATCAAATACTTTGACTTTCGTCTCTTCAACTCAGTCAAAGTGGGGCTTCTTCACACAACAGCTCCTTCACACGTCGGGTTTTGGAATTTTCTCCCGCACCAGAAATCCATATATGCACACTTCGGTCTACTTTCTCCCGCTACAGAAAATCCAGCACAAACATATTCGGGTCTACGAATTTCCCGCTACAGAAATCCAGCACAAGCATCTTTGGTTTACGATTTCTCCCGCTACAGAAATCCAGCACAAGCTCTTTCGCGTCTACGATTCTCCCGCTACAGAAATCCAGCACAACCGTCTTCTGGTCTTATGTTTCTTCCGCTACAAAATCTCAAGCAAATACATCTTCAGTCTTGGAATCTTCTCCCGCTACAGAAGTTCCGTCAGCACATTCTTCGGGTCTTGGAATCTTCTCCCGCTACAGAAGTTTTCCGACAGACATCTTCGGCGTCTTGAAATTTCTCCGCTACAGAAGTTCCGTCAGCATCTCTCGGGATTTTGGAATCTTCTCCGCTCAAGAAGTTCCCGCCACCTCTTCCGGTTTTGAGTTGCTCCCGCAACAAAAATTTCATGGCAAGCAAATCAGACCGCACGGACACGACTACAGGTAAAACTAACCTTTTTTTGCAGGAGTACCGGCGAAAAAGGTGACTCGGTCGCAAACGTCTTGAGTTGCTCTCCGTCCCGAATCGAATACTTGACTTTCGTCTTACAGACTATCGTCTCTCCAGACTTAGTCAAAGTGGCGGCTTCTGTAGACACCTAAAAATGTCTCCCTAAAAGAGTAATCAGTGAGAACAATACCGCGTCTCGTGATTATTTCGACTCAGAAAAGATGCTTTAACTCACAAAAGTTGAAATACGTGAGGTCGTACTCGGAACTATTGAGCAAAGGACAAACAAAGGGGCAAAATATTTCTTTATTTATTTTAATATTTCTATTTTTAGGATTTTATAAAATTAATTTATATTATGATCTTCACATTCTTAGTTATTTAGATTTTCTGATTTTTCTTAGCTCACCAGTATTTTTAGATTATTTTTCTGTATTTTCTACATTTTTCTATGATTTCTATAAGTTTTTATACGTAGAAAATACAAAAAAAATACAAAATACACAAAAAACACCCAGAAATACGTGGAACCTTCTAGAACACTCTAGAACTCCTTGCTTGGAGGAGAAGGGTGTCTAGGTGCGTCGAATCAAGGCAAATCACGTATTATGGAAACAAGAATCGGAGGAAATCAAAAATACGCGGAGAGATACTACACGAGGCACCTGCGTATATACGCAGGCCACCTGCGTATATACGCAGGTTTGTCTGCTCCTCGTGCCTCTCGTGCCTATAAATACGTGCCTTGCTCATTCCGAAAGGACACGACGTTCAATACACACGTCTATTCTCCTCTCTCGTCTGTCCCTTAACTTCGTATTCTTCTCTCACTCTCTCAAACACTCTAAACACATTCTTTCTTGAGTTCAAAGCATCGATTCTGTTTCGATTCAACAAGCAAACAAGGTTTATTTCTGAGATTACTCGCCATTAACATACTCTTTTCAATCTAATTAATAACTATTACGAGTTTCGATCTAATTAACAACATGTAGAAACTCACTATTTAATTTTCCATGTAAATAGTAGGGATTGTCATTAACGTTTTAACGTTTTCATTGTTTTCATTCTTTTTTTATTTCATTTTCATTATTATTATCACTTGTCATACTAACGATTTCATATCCTCATATAGCGATTCAAGGCGGAAGATTCATTTCGCTCGTCTTTATAAACTAACATTTGTTTGTTTGTCTTTATATAGCATTAAGGCAGAAGATTCGTTTCGCTCGTTTTTATTACGAACTAACCTTTTTTTTGTTTGCAGTAGAGGTAAGATTGGTTTTATATATGTCTTGAAGTTCATTATTTCGCATTGTCATTGTTGTAATCATTGTATATATTTTGCAAATAAAGACCGGAAATTATGTGATCACTTTAAAATCAGATTAACTATGGACAACCGTTTTTAGGCACGTTTTAACTTGATTAATGCAAATGTCACAATTTCTAGTAGGTGGCTCTTGTGCATAATAGAAACACACTTTCGTAGTAATCTTTAGTTTAGTGCGCTTCTAAGGTGCTTAAAAATGTAAGTTATGTGCATTCAATAATCGTGATGAATGAATTGCAATGAGACCGAGTTAGAGCCGCTACATGCGGGCGAATTGGGTTACAGATCTGATTCGTACCATGTCCCCGAACCCAGAACTGGTTACTGGATCAAACGTGGGCCATTAATTTGGCACCAACGTTTCGGGCGTCCGGTGAATAACCTTTATAGGCACGGTGGCGACTCCCCTTACTCGACAACACTACCCCAACGCACTCACGTGCGGGTTCCGTGGCTCAAGCCCACGCAAAGCACCTCGATGTAGTACCAAGCCGCGCGCCCGCTATACGCGAGGGCACGGCCCACGTCCTACAACTATACATTAAGACGAATCTAAAAACATCTCACTTGACTATATTATACATTATAAATTTGCTAAAAAATTTGGTCAAAGTTTACTAACTTTGAGTCCCAAAAAGGAAATGGTGCAAGTAAAAAGAAACGGAGGGAGTAATTTTTGTGATGTTGTTCTGGTGCAGTGGCGGTGCGTTGTGGTGTAGTGGCGGTGCGTTGTGGCAGTAGAGTGGGGCTGGTGGTGGTGGTGGTGCAGTGGGGCTGGTGGTTGAGGTGGTTGTTTTGTTATTTTGATTTTATGTTAAAAAATTAAAAATTAACCTTAGTTTCACCTTAGTTTTGTGTCTTATGTTAAATAAAATCATTAAGGTTATAATGTGGAAAGTTTTGGAGATTCAAGGGTATAATAAGAAGGGTAAAAAAATGGGGGTATATTGTTGAAAATGCATTTTTTTAGAGGTACCGTGTAGAAAAATCCTTATTTTTTTAATTGAAAGGTTGATATTGTTATTTTAGTGATCATTAAAATTGCAATATCTTTTAGAAATTATTATGATTATTATATATTTGGTAAAAAAAAGTGGAGGGATTTTTTTTAAAGTAACATGTAAGATGGTATATGAAGATATTAACGATCTATTAAATTACACTTCTAAATAAAAGACATATTGATTGCAAGTGTAAGCCTGCAGTGCAAGCTTAATTTGGTTATCAAGTCACATTATGGACATTTTTAATAAAATTTTTGTCATTCTTAGTATATTATATATTATATAAGTCTAACTTGGCTAGGTACGGATTGTATGATATTTAATTGTATCATACCTGTAATTATTTAATTATGTTTAATATTTTTATGCGAGTTCCTAATTTTAATTAGTACTCCCTTTATTGTATTTCATTTTAGAAAAGTGTTAAATATATTTTATAATAAGTTACTAAAAGCACAAAACAAAGCTTCTTTTTTATCTATTTACACTTCTATTGTTCCAACATATCTATAACTTTTTGGAAAAATTGATTAGAATAATCCCACCTTTTGGTGGTATTCCCATATTAATCCCACATTAACTTAATTTTAGAATAATCCCACCTTGTACCCTTATCTTCTTATATTGGAACCATTACAAAATTAACCTATAAAAAGAGGTTAAAATCATATTTAACCGGTTTGACTAAGCTAATTGAGTTTGACTTGCTTAATTAACGTAAATTTATCAATAATAAAACATAACTACCCTAACCAAAAAAAATAAAAAACAAAAAAACCCAATAACTACTTCACCACGACATCTTCACCATGGCATCTTCACCATCTGCAGTTCTTCACTGCGCCATCTTCAATTCACAGTTCATCTCCGATTCATAGCACCATCTTCACCAGTTACTATGCCCATGTCAGGACGCCATCCCATCACCCTTGTTTTACCGCCAAAAGGATACAAAAAATCCCTTGAGTACTTTCGCATTCAAACCCACGATTTGCAAGGGATGGGTTTTGTGTGGTGCTTATGACATGATTTTCGGGTGGTGGGGCGATTTTGCTGATGGTTATGGATTTGCCGGGGTGGGGCGATTTTGTGTGGTTGGAGGGGTGAAAGGTTAGGGGTGAAACACTTTTAAAAAATAAAAATTAAAAAGAATTACCTGTTAAACAAGTAGCAAGTAAAAAGACTCATTGTAAGCAAATTATGATAAAAGGTGGGATTATTCTAAAATTAAGTTAAGTGGGACTAATATGAGAAGACCATCAAAAGGTGGGATTATTCTAATCAATTTTTTCTAATTTTTTACCCCACTCCAATTATTAGATTATTTTTACTGATAATCCTGAAAATAGTAAAAAGTGTAAGCTGCAAGCTTAATTTGGTTATCAGGTCACATTATTTCAATCATAAACATATTTAATAAATTTTGGTCATTCTTATTATAAGTCCAACTTGATTGGCTTGGTACTGATGTACAATATTTAACTTTATCATACTTAATTATTTAATTATGTTTAATTTTTATGCGAGTTCTTAATTATAACTATATCTCTCTATATTTTAATCAATTTTAGTAATGGTGTTAATTTATTTTATATTTAGTATTAAAAGTACAAAGACACCTTTTTTTTATCTATGTACACTTTTATTACTCCAATATATCTCTAATTTTTTACCCTACTCCAATTATTAGATTATTTTACTTGGTAATCTCAAAGTAGTAAAAAACTAGTTTTATAAGCGTGCATCGCTAGGACATTATACAAGTCTATAACTAATTTCACCTACAATTCAGCTTATATGATTTATGAACTATTATGATTACTTTTTATTTATATTGTACTACTTTTTATTATCTTTTGTACTACTTTTTCAACAATAAATCATCTTTCAAAACATAAATATCTTTAAAAACAATGTATAAACACAAAATAACACACATAAAAGTAACTATTCCGATTACTTTTTTATATATAGATACTTTACACAATATCTTGATATATTTTAGGACTAAAATAATACTTTTTAGGACATAAATTACAAATATACTCAATAAAAAACAATTACTTTTTCACATATATGAATTACTATTAATCAAATTTTGCGTTATTTTACTCTAATAGTAATTTGATAGATTAACCTATAATGATTTTTTAATGCTGCACCAACCTAACTTATACATACAACATTCACATGATGTTATTATTACAGTTTTCCAGACACAAGCATAATAATGTATATGGCACATCATAAAATGCAGTATCAAGATTCGAGCATTAAAAAGAGATACTGATTCAAGAGAAGTTCAATCATGCCTAAGAGTTGCCCACAAGAGAAGAATTTGAAATGGATAGAATCATGATAAATGTTTAAACTTAAAAAGCAAGTGGTTCAAAAGATATATAACATCAAAGAAAAATGGTGTCGACTAGTTTAAGCAGAGAATTTCTCTTCTTGCTGAGCATTATCATCTCAAAGAAGTGAGAGCACAAACAATGCAATTGGGTTTAAGGCTAAAAAACTACAAGTTTGACTGACTTCTTCAAATTTTTGATGACACGATTAGAAAATGGAGAAAAGTGAAAGACGAAGATTTCAAATGTCTCAACTCAGAACCAGAATCAGAGTATCTTATGACCGGCTTAATCAATCATGCAATGCAAATTTACACAAAAAGATATTAGAGAATTTGAAGCAGAGTACTCAATGCATGGCTTACATGGATAAATTACTCGACAATTGGTACTGATACATGTATGAGGTTTGGTTAAAGAAATAAAAAATCTAGACAACAAGTTTATGATGATAGCTTACAAATCAACTTGACTGCACATGCAAAAACTTTAGGAAGTGGATGATTATGTATACAGCTTAAGAGTCCTATAAACATTATGTCATAACATACCAA
The DNA here is from genome assembly GCA_008642245.1 of Bassia scoparia. NCBI lineage: Eukaryota > Viridiplantae > Streptophyta > Magnoliopsida > Caryophyllales > Amaranthaceae > Bassia > Bassia scoparia. Next base: position 3,237 of record SNQN01013423.1, on the reverse strand, counting down.
CACATATATCACAAAAAGAAGGACCAAATTGGCAAAGGAAGAATATGGAACCAAAGAAAACAACAAGAAAGACAACAAATGCAACAAAATATACTCCTTGAAACAACACATGCAACAAGGCTTACAATTGATACTCAAACCAGCAATACACAGAGACAAGGACAATCATGGAGCAAAATTACAAAAACTGCAACCCAAGTCCAACAAATCATTGCTAAAAACAGCCGAAAGAAGACAAGCAAAGATACTACGGAAGCAACCGCAAACAACACACAATTAGTTGAAATCATACCGCCAAAACGAGCTTTTTAAAGCGTTGAAAATGCTTATTAAAAGCGTTTCATAGGCTTTTTTATATGGGGGCGCTGGGAAAGAATTAAAACGCGCTTCCCATGAGAGCTTTCATTAAATATACCGCTTTTAAAGGATTAAAAGCGCTTCTAATAAGCGCTCAAAATAGTGTACTTTGGCGCCAAAATTTTGGCGGTTGTTCTAGTATTTTAAAAGCGTTTTCTTCTGAAGCGCTTCAAATTAGTAGTTTGAAATTTTAAGAAAATTATATATATATATATATATATATATATATATAAACACACATATTATATAAGAACATGTATCGAATACGATTCAATTTTCAATTTACAGTCCGATACTAAAAAGTATTTACTTCATTGATATTACCAAAAGTTCATACATAGAATTCAAATTTTTGGATTAAATTCTTTTGTACAAATTTAAATTGAATCTGTACAAAAAGAATTAAATTCAATCTATACAAAATTCAATCTGTACAAAAAAACCTAGACAAAATAAAAAAAAAAAAAACCAACAATTTGGGAACTTAAAACGAGGCCTGAGGCCTACGTCGCTACTGTTGCTGACTGCTATGTCGTACTAGGTGCTTCTCCTGCTGCTCTGTCGTTGCCATGGCCTATTACACACCCTTTGCTGTTGCGTGTGGCTACCTGCATCAACTGAAACGGAGGCCAAAGCCGCGCCCCTGCCCAGGTGTTGCTGCTGGTCTCTTTAAAACAAGAGCAATGTCTACCTCTTCACGAACAGGAGTCAATCTGAAATGAGAGTAATTCATCGCCGCTTTTGGAGACACAATGTCTTCAGCTTCWGATCCCGATTCAGCAGTTGACGAGTTACTCCCTTTCAACTGTTTAATGATAAATCATTAACTGAAACCCATAATTCAAACATTGAAAATTGAATTCACTTCAAACCATAAAGAGGCATACCGTAGGATATTGGGGCTTAGCATAAGCTAGCACCTTTCCATCACCGCTCAAAACCTTGACAACTTGTCTAGCACGCTGCGGCTCTCCGCTAAGAACCATCTGTCAATATATGAAGTGCTAAAGGTTATTATGTTAACAATGATGACTTCTCGAGTATTCCAATGCATTAAAGGATAGTCCATTAGTTCATCAAGCAGTGACAGGTCCAGCAGAAGGAGTTATATGATAGAACACAAACCTTTACTATCTTAGGATTTCTCCAAGGTCCCTTATTAGAAAGCATACATCCTCCTTGCTTTGCGCAAGTGCAATTCCCTCCAAGGAACTCTGGTAATTCACTGTGTGTCGTAGTAACTCACATTAAAACATTGAAGGCAAATAGTAATCATAATGCTACAAAAGAAGTTCCATATTACATAAAGAAAGAAAGATTCTAGAAAAATACGTAAGGACCAAATCACCTGGCATCAATTATTTCAAGTAATTTACTATGGAACTTGTTGCCAAGAACCTGCAAAAGAATTTTTCGACAATCAAAATAAAGCCTCCTATATGACATGAAGGTATATAAACAAAAGGAGGGTCTAAGATATTCATACATGAATTTTTGAGGTGGAGGGTGGTTTTTAGGATTCCAGAGAAAGATTTGCACAGTATTCCACAGAGCCTTGATCCCGGGGTACGCATTACAATGACATTTGGTAAAGGGTTTGACATTAAGAAAGACCTCTATATTAAGCTCGACTTCGAGTAGATAACAATTTTTTTTCCAATCAACAATAACTAAAGTGAATTACCTCGGGATATTGTCTCCATTCAACTCTTCTAGAGTGGTGTTATAAGTTCCCGGGCAGATTGGTTAATTGTTAAAACCCTAATTATCACAAGCAAAAAACGATATAAGCTAACTGAAAATCTACACCAGTGTTTCGCCAAACAACAGTAAGTCATGCTGCATTCCAACACTTATCACTAGTAGAAAATTCATCACATAGCTCGTGGTGATTTAGGGGTCAAAAGCTGGAGTTTTTTAACCCAGCTTTTGAGCTGCGCTTTTGACAATAACATGGGTTAAAATAACCCCAGCTTTGTGAGTATTTTTTTTTTAAAAAAAAATTGCAATTTTTATATAACATGCTTTATTTAAATATACAAAGAAATGTTCTGCTATTTTCTAATAGTTTTACAATGAAAATTTACATCTCTTTATGTTAAAAAAATTTACACTATAAACTTTAATGTCCAATCTAGATCAGAGCTCTGTCACTCAAAACAAAAAAATCAGAACTAATAAAAACCGCGTAGCTGCTCCCCCTGTATCATGTGTCTCTGCTGCTGCTACTACCATACCCTGCTGCTTGATTATGAGGAAGCTGATCTAATCATACTGGTGGCTGTCTTGCACATGCACTTGCTTGAGCCTTACTTGATACACGTTTGATTCCAGATCATGACACAAAGTTTCCTATCTGAACAAAGTATGAGAGCAGAGGAGCATTTAGCCATGTGAACCAATCCAGGGGCAGGAAGCAAAGTGCCTCATCAGCAATACAGCATTGCCTACAGTATATTAATTTTTTAACACTAACCATGCGTATATTAATTTAATATGCAATGTAGCTTACAATATTATATATATAGATACTATATATTATATTATATAAATATATATAATTATATTATAATATATTATATATAATATATATATAGAAAAGCTTCATTTAAAATCCATGAGATTTCGTAGACTAATTAACGAGTTATTTAATACTTCCTTACTTGACAGCTTCAATATTTAAAAATACTTTATATACTTTGACGTGACTAACGAGTATGTAAGCATATACTACCATGTTCTTTTGGTCATAAATTAAACTACTACTTATTGACACTTTCACACTTAATCACTAACCAGATGTCACCAGTAATCGTGTATTATCTATTACAGACTTAATAAGAAACAGAATCGTAATGAAATGTGATCGATATGAAAGAC
>SNQN01013420.1:0-13306 GCA_008642245.1 Bassia scoparia | reverse complement strand
TTTTCTTGTTAGGCAATATGTCTCTAATGGCCTCCCTATAAAACTTCACCCTTTTAATGAATGTTTTGATTCCCTACAAAGTTACACTTGAATTTGCTGCATTTGTTAACATCTTGGCTGACCTCTCTTTATTTCTATGATGTTGGGGCAAAGGAGAGTTGAATATTTTGCTTAAAAAAACAATRTCCAGTAAACTCGGGACTTCATATCCTGCTATTTGGAAGTTAATARGCTAGCATCAGTTCATGCACTTCTGTATGTATCTTATTTATGAATTCTGGCATTCAAACTTCGTGTACTTAACTTCCTCCATTGCTTCTCTATGTACTTGCAGAAGAAGAGGTCTCATGGTAAACATAGTGATCCTATTCACGTTATGCCACAAGAAGAGGTAGAAAAGCTTAGAGCATATTATGCAGATTTAGATGCTTTCGAGTTGCCTGAAGAGGTTGCATCAGAGAGTGACCTGGACTAAAACAGTCTCAGCATCAAGTTTCTATAGGCTAGCACTCCAGTTTTTGTATAGTCGCTGGTGTAATATGACCTGTGTAAGAGATTAATGAATAGAGTATAGCTCAGTGTAGTGCCCCATAGTTCTAACATCAGAAAATGATCGATGTACATGTCAAATCTTAGGAGTTAGAAGTTTCAGGCAAGGTTTTAGCATTTCATGCTGTAAATTGAGTACAGAAAGACAGTATCAGAGTATTTTGGTAGTGTTGCATTACCACTGGTGAGCCAAGAAGACAAGAAACCCATTGATGTTAAAATTGTAACAAATATGAAGTCATTTTTCGGATTTATTGCTGTTTACAGTCCTCACCTGGGCATCTTCTTCAGGGGAAGCAAATTAAGCATCAGATGGGAGTATATGGGACTATATAGCTAAGTTGCCCTATCTCGAAATTTTGATTAACTGATTGAGGTTTAAAATTCTTTGTACAATTATCCTTCACAAAGAAGTATTGTTACTAGAATTTTTCCAATTTGCATAGTAAAAGTGGCTTCGAAAAAGGTACATAAAAATAGTGGCATATTGTAGGCCAAAAAAATAGTGGTGATATAAGGGAATAAGATGCCAAGAAGAAGAAAAGAGAGGACAGCATGTGAGATAAGGGCATTACTTAGCTAAGTTAGCTTCTATTCAACTCATCTTCTATTCTACTTTTGATGTTGTTTCCTTTAATAAACCACCCAATAAAACAAATATGCACAGAATCATTGTTAAGAGCGAAAGTTGATTAGCCTTTAATATCATAAAAGCTGTTTCTGTTGCCCTGTTATTTCCTTGTCCAATAATGCAGCGGCAACAATCACTTCTTGTTCAAAAGTTATGAGCAAGTTGTTTATTGAGAAAATATTAGTCAAATCTGTTTTTTTTCCCACCAAGTTGTTTATTTGTGGTTTTGTTTCCTCTGATTATGACCTAATTAGGAGTTTCTACACTTATACCACTATTCCTTTTGTGTTCTATTGCTTAATACTAAGTAGTACAACTACTCGATCCGCAATTGAGTAAATCTGTATATATCTTTATAAGTCACGTTAGTGTATTTCTTATAAATTGAGCAAATGGATGTGAATATCGTATCCTATCATCAACATTTAAATTATTGTGAATTCTCCTGTGCGCTCCTTTTCTAAGTTTGCGAACAAGACATAATGTACTCAACAACTTAGCTCTAATCGTGTTGAATCTCTACAAGACATAATGTAGTCAACAAACATATTTCTTTCTAATTATTATTGTTTATCCAAAATCAAGAAAACTCTCATTAACACTATTGAAAACATTCACACTCATTATCACCTAATATTTTTTTTATCACGTGGATCTAAATTAGTTCACATCTATATTAAGCTTTATAATATAAAGGGAAGCTAATCATAGAAATGGTACGTGAATGCATGAATACTCTCACACTTATGTGCATGAATATAGGCGCTACTATACCATTGCATGCACCGACGATAAATTTAATAGGCTTTGAAAATTATTCGAGAAAGATATGCTTTACGCACAAGTGAATTAAGCACATGGGACACCAATTATCACCAATTCATGTTTCGTCAATTTTGTCCACGCTATGCTTTCTTACTTGTGTACTTGTAAATTCATAACATTTTAGGTAAAAAATTAACATCATTAACATCTATGATTGCGCAACAACTTAGCTGGATTTCAACGTATAGTTGTGGGTCCATCATACATACATTCCGATTTAAGAATACGGAACTGTTTTATATTATCTTATTACTTGTTTTTCAAAAGGTGAAAATACATATTATAAATTGTATAAGTTTGTGATCTAAAATAAAATACAAATAGTCATATAAGTAAAAAATTTGAATAGAACAGATCGAGGTACATCTATCTTATTAGTCGCGAGTCGTGGCTCAATGCATTTAAATTACCCATTATTTACTTCGTACATGAAAGTTACACCCACCTTCCCACGTTTCTTCCATCTCTATTATTATAAAGAGTTCCCATGTATCTAATGATTATTGGCCACTTTGGCTTTATTCTCTTATCTTAGTTGCTTGTCAAATGCGAGTTTGTTCTACTTTATAAAAGTTTTTCCGTCTAGATAAAAGATAATAATGAAGCATAATTTATACCAGTATATGTAATCTAGATTCATTAGTGCCTATGTTCGATCATCCCTTATCAAGTGATGACTTAAGATTAATTAAGGATGCGAGTGAATTTTATAAAAAAAAGATATCGGAATGAATGTTCTATAGTTATTTTAGCTTAATTATTAACCGTGAAAACAAAGATTGAGAACGCTACATTGTCATATATACTTCGTATATTTTATATAGGATAAATTCAGTCTAGCGATGATTTCCTATGCAGCTATGCACAAAGGAAGAAAAAAAAGAGTGAGATAATACAAAAAGTAAACATTTTTTATGCGAATTTTCGTGCTTAAGTTATTTGTTAGTTGTGATTGTTAAAATATTAGAAATTATATGCTTGTGCATGTGGATGTATGGTTCTTCTTGTTTGTGTTACTTCTTAAAATACCATAAATGAATTTTTTCTTAAATCTGACTAATAATTAAAGAAATGTCATAGTTTATATTTATTTGGTTGTACCCTTTGTCGGTGGCACATTTTCTAATATAGAAGTCGAATTATGCTTAAAGTGTGAAGTTATAATTTAATGAAAATTGTTAAGTCTGTTTGAGAAGGGTTGATCAATATAATTAATTAAATTGTTTAGAAAGGAATTGAATGAAAAGTAATGCTGACTTGGCATTGAAATAGTGTAAAATTGCTGGTAACATCATGTATTAAATTATTAATGTGTACTTGAACAATTAATTATGAATGACAGTATAGATGGATCTTTGTGAATAATGTTACATTATTTAGCCTAAAAAAAATTCCTATTGTACATTAACAAAGAGGAGCAATTTACACACTCCTAAACATTGAACACTATTGTTGTAAAATAATCATGAAAAAAGACAAAAAATGCTCTATTAATCACATATCAAGAAAACGAAAAATAAATTAAGACCTATATTAGCGCGTCATTTGACTCATTGAAGGACGACTAATATTTGCTCGCCGACAATCTCGTCGAACTTCGCCTTGTGACCAAGAGAGGGCTAATGTCACCCATTTGATCATTCTTTTTCGAACGCCCTATAAAATTTGAAAGATTTCGAGAGAATTTTCTAACAAAGGGTCGGCTTTGTTGCTATTGTATATCTCTTGATCAGAATGAAGCAAACCCTTCTAGTCAACAAATTCTTGTATAAAGATTGTCGAAATGTGAAGGAGTCTTGAGGTCCATTCCTTGCAAAACGTCGTCGTTTCCGAATTGGGGCATTCTTATCATAATCGTCAGCAAAAGGGGGACTAATGTTGGAGTCATTGTAGATTCTTGGCCTAAATGTTACCACTTGCATAACCAATGTATGTGCTCTGCAATTGTTTAATCATGCACACGTCACCCTCAATTATTAATGATAGTTTCATGAATTTAATTAGGTTGATATAGACCTACATTATTTATTATTATTGTCCTAAAGCATAAGGATAACACCTTTTATCATGAAGTAAAAGTATTATGAGTGATATCTAGTGTTATCCAATGGAAAAGTTGTCATCTAACATGTATCTTGTGATTATTATTGTATACCTTTACTATTGCATTTCTACTTCATCATTTCATCTTAACAATTCAACTAAACATTCTTAATTGCAACCCCAATCAAAACTGGTTGACATTTTAGCATGCTTCATGCTCACTCCATCTTTATGTTAGTCTACATGTTAAAAATCATAAGCTCGATCAATTTTTAATTTCAACGTAAAAGTACGTATTAAGCACATATTATTTATGACATATGTTCTACAAAGAGTGAGTGAATCATGCATGATGACGACCTAGCAAGTTAACAATAACAAATTGACTGCTACTAATAAGTACACGCGTATGTAATCATACTGTATTAAAATTATTTAAATTACGGGTAATGAGGTAATAATAATAAGATATATGTATCTTTTAAACTTAATTACAAGTATTCATTCACCACATTATAAATTCAGTTTACAGTAAAAAATGATGAGGTATGATGATGAAAAAGAGAAAATTGGCCTGCAACCCTACAATTTGAATACAAAATCAATACATGCATACATAGATCCTACGAAAGAGAAAGAGAGAAATAAAGAATGCAAGTACTCCTGAAGAAGAAGAAGAAGCATACCGAAATGCGACCAAATTCTGAAAGAAAGTCCAACAGTCAGCAAAATTAGACTTAAGAACAGTTATATCAGACGAAGTGTGGTATTACACGTTCGCTGCTGTTTGTTTGCTGTCACTGAGTCTCTTCTCCCAATTTCACATCCAACTTGGCCTCCAACTGCACATTAATGAGTTAATCAAATAGCCGACGAAATAATTAATTACACTATTATTACTATAGAGTTTTAATGAAAGTAGCTGATCCTCAAACTGGCTCATATTGAGTAATGTAGCTTAATGTTTAGTTACTTGATCACATTCTGTTTTATTACTCCAAAATGGTTCTTTTACTGTTCTTGACAAAATTTATGGAAAATATATTATTTTATATCAGTGTGATTCATATACTTTGAACTATTTGACTTTTACGCTATATAACAGTAATTTTACAAGTTATCTGTTTTTAAGGTGTTTAGAGAGCTAAATAAAAGACGGATCATAAGAATCGATCGCGTGATTTTCTAGAATGGAGTGAAGAACTCAGCTATCGAACACTGTTGAGCTATATCTTATACCTACAATTTTGAGGGCGATGTTCAATTATGTAAAAAGTTATTTGTTTAAAGTTTAGAATTTTGAAATGATGACTTCTTCATTTATAGTTCTGACAATCCATTTGTATACTCAAAACCATTCTAGATTATTATTAATTTATTAATGTGTATATTTCGAAGTAAGCGTGAAAGTATTACAAGATTGCAAGTAGGAGCATTAATGAAATGGGATTGTATTGTGAAACTCACAATGATAAAGAATCACGAGCAGCAATGGGAGAATCAGCGCAAAGACGACATTTGGACAAGCCTTTCCAAGCGAGCTTTGATGACATCGACACATCAAACGCTCTTAGTGAATGTATTAGAAACGCAGTTTTCTCCCCTGTAAACGTCGCATTATCATCCAACAACCCGATCCATGCACCCTAACACAACATCAGATCATCAACACCAACTCGATTATCGAAAAAAAATCGGTTATAAAAAAAAAAAAAGAAAAAGAAGAGGCTTGATCATGTGTGATAAAGATATTAGACTCACATTGACAAAACAATCGTGAAAATGAAGACGGAGTAACGAGGCACCGTTTCGAGTCTCGTTTCTGATGGCTTTCTTAACGGCGTCGCGACAAATGTCTAACACGTAGGGGCACGAGTGATAGAGTAAGTCACCGAGAGTTCGGCTTGCGAGCTTCAACGCAAGAGAGGCTAAACGAGCACCAAAATGGAGGTTGTTGCGAAGCATTTCAAAGAAGCATAGATATCAATATGACACTGTCATTTTTGCTTTAGCAAAAGTGGTTCTTTATATATTACATTACAAGTTGACTCTTCTTTTATAGTGTATGTAATAATTTAATAGTAATGTTATGAACATTGATATCCCATTCATGATCCAATTAATGCACCTTAGTATAAAGTCGTCATCAATCAAAGTTGACTCAAGTGGTAAACAACTTGATGTTATCAAGTTAATTTTAAATGTAAAATTTGAAGAAACTCAGTGAACACTAAACATATTTTTTTTAAAAAAAATAATATAGACGATCATTGAAATAAGACGATATAAAGGGGTCTACTGAAATATAAAGGTGGAATATATTTAATTCAAGACATGAACATTGTATAATAACGGTTGTCTTCATTGCGAGAACCACGTTTAAGGCTTGATTGGGAGACATATGTAGCATACTCACACATGTACTATATCAATTTTCATGTGGTAATCGTATTAAATTTATTATTTAATAAGATTGCGCAGTACTTCTTTATTTGATCGTAGGTTCTAATTACCGAGGAAAATGTACTTATAGTCCGCAAAACTTGTTATTTAGGTGGGTGACATGTGGATCTAGCACTATTTATGAATTCTAGGCTTTGATTATGCTAATTCTGTTTTGCTTAGTACTTAATCTTTCAACTATTTTAAGTAAATTTTGTACAAGTTGCCAGTTTGATCAAATATCTTGAAATGAATTGACAAATTAATTAGTATATAGTATGAGTCTTTCTATTCAACTTATTTTTTATATCTGAACTTTTTTGATGAACAGACTTTTCGGAAACTATTTTGTGAGAAGGAAAAATATTAAATTTATATTTTTCAACTTATTTTTCTAATCTGTATTTTTTTATATGAACTTATCTTAAACTATTTTTTAATATAGACTTATTTTTTTTAAATCAGTAAAATAAGTTGAACAAAAGAGACCCTAACATGTAATTTAAAAGTTCTGCCGTATTACATCGAGCTCCAATAAAGTATTACTACTCCGTAACAGGAAAAGTTGCTTCACTTTGTGAAGCACGATTTTTGAGGCAAAATTTAAATAGTGGTGAGGTGTGTAAGTGGACTAAAAAAACAGAGAAAAAGTATTAAAGTATGTGATTGATGAATATTTTAATAAAGTAGGCGAGAAAAAAAATAATTTAATTGTGGTCCCAACATAAAAGAGAGAAAAATGTGTATTTTAATAGTGGTCTTCACTCTAAAAGGAAAGAAACCAAAGTGATGCATCTAATGTGAAACGTCATTTTAAGAAACCGATGCAACTAACTGTTTACGGAGGAAGATTTAATTTTGTATATGCAATAGGGAGAATATATTTGCACATGAACGACTAGCTAAAAGTATACGGAGTATTTGAGAATTCATACATGTAACAGTACAAATTGGTCAAATATTAACAGAATATAAGAAACTCTGCAAATGAGATCTACTTGGAAATGCAAGCTAAAGGAAGAAAGGTGAAGGAAAAAGCACAAAAGATCAAAAGTGAAAGAATCATAGCATTGTGTAGGCTGTATCTTTTAGGTTGCTTGCTAAAATCTTGCTATTCAATACTGGTTGGAATGAATTAAAGTAAGTGGGTTGCGCAATATTTTGTTGAGATTTATTCACAAAAAAGGTAACTAATTTCTGCTAAAGATACAAGCGAACATCCTAGCTACGTAATATTCTAAGGGAAATAATTAAATTAGTGAAAGTCATGTTAATTAATTGTTTATTTCTTGCATTATTATTATTAATTTTTTTGCACGTATGCGTGCGGATAAAATTTAGATTTGAATGTTTATATGTCACCGATGCGTGCTTATATATAAATAATTATATATATATATTAATATAAATATATATGAAAATTGTACCTCGTATTTCATCAAAAGATTATATGGTATGTATCATAAAAAAGTTTATAACTAATTAGCAATACAATTTACTGATGTTAATTATTTTGTAATAATTCTGTTTCAATTAAGAAATTCAATAACTATTAATGTTTAATACAACTTGAAATAATATTCATTGTTTAATTTTTTTGACTAATTAACTCAGCATAATAATGTAATTTTCAGTATTTAAAGCAAATAATCAGTAAAGGGATAATTTAGGCTTATTCATAATTTTTAAATTTCATTAAGGGTATAAAAGTCTTTTAAAAGGGRGACACCATCTTTCTCCCTCMTTCCCTYATATAATAGAGATTATTTTAGCTAACACTTGGTAATTAAACAGTTATAATTGTTGCATTTGCATGGCCTACCAAATTAAAGAAAGGAAACAATTATTGATATTAATTTGCATGTTCTTTTGCTGCATGCGGACAAATAAGGAGGTTGTCCCGGAAAAGTTTGTTTGACCTATTCCCAAATTTCACGTTGCAATTTATCTTAAATTCTCTTATACTTGTACTTATTATTTCTATGAGACTTGGAATGGTATATGGTATATTGGTATGTTATAATTTGCGTGTACATAACTTTTGCACATGCATTCTCAATATACTACAAGTCTACAACTAGACCAATTCATATTTTGCTTGTCTACAATTATTATTAGCATGGGTGAAATGAACTACTTCCCCCGTCACGTCTTAATACAAACATTACTAGTGACATGAACTCCTAATCCATTGAATAATAGTAGTTTATTAAATTGGGTGTTCACATACATGTTATTTATTATGTTAAAGATGAGAAAAAGAATATCGTTTTATTATTGATTGAGTGTGTGCGCATGAATTYTCAAACAGTAATAAAAAGAATGTTACTATTAAAGTCTTATYATCATTTTTARTAAATGTTATTATTAGAACATCGCGGATGAAGTATATATTATGACATAGGTTATTAAAACATTACGGAGGAAGTACTACATTACTACAGTGAGTGTGTACTAAATTGCAATGGGCCATTCTACCAAATAATAAATCAATTGGATTATGCAAATCTGCCAACCTTTTCCTGTGGAAGTGGGCCTTGTTTTGGCTGCGCTGCTGTATTGTTAATTTGCAATTTCCAAGAATTCCATCACATACAATGATACAAGTACACTGCGACGTAGTAGCCTTGTAAGGTACAGACGACGATATACTACTCTCTCCGTTTCACTAAGAACGTGTCATATACTATTTAGATCTAAAATATGGAAATTAATATAATAAGTAAAGTTGGGTTAAAAAGTAGATTTAGATTGGGGAGAGAAACAAATAAAATTGTATTGTTTAATGTATATGAGTGTGTTGCAAGTAGAATAATGAGTTCTACATGGTGGATCACCACAATTAAAGAATTAATATAAAKTTTCATAAAATGAAATAAAGTGAAAGTGACAGAATTTTCATAGAACGTCCATATGAGATAAGTGGCAGAAATTTCGTGCAATGGAGGTAGGACGTTGGATTTAATTTGGTTTTTTTCTTACCATTCTTCTTCATCATATGCCCACCACTACTTTATGCACATTTGACACAACTACATCACTGCTATGGTGGGAGTGACATTTGGGGAATCGGGCTACTACCCTACAAATTCTGATTAAACTCCAAAAGTTGGTTTCTATCATCTACGCTAAGGAAAGACTAAAGAGTTGTTAGTTTGTTACTGTTTGATAGGAGATTTAGAGGTTTCGAGTTCAAGTCCTAAAAATAGATGATATATGTAAAGAATTTTCTTTTAATTTAATGGGTCTAACTCGACGATCTAACCAAACCCTATAATAGCTTCGGTTACTATTGTAAGAAGTATGTAATTAACCTAAAAAAATCAAAATATTCCTAAGTACTAAGCCTATTTTGCGGAGGAATAATTTGTAGGATGAAAAGAGGCGTATGTAAAGTGATAATGACTAGGAAAAAGAATGAAATATGCTTAATCTATCACAATTACTAACATACTTTTATGAGTTTTGTGCAATGGCCAATCTCAAGGGAAAAAAAAGGTGTAGAAATATTTAAATTTAAATTGGGTGGAAATAGAGTGAATTTGGAGTTAGTGAGCCACATCATGTGTTGCTTAGGAGCCGTACGTCGTTGGAATGCGACATCTCGTTGCATAATTTACTTATCCAGCTGGCAGAGAATTGCACGTTAAAATGAAATTAGTAAGTCAATTAGTCAATGTCAATAATTAAGGAGTATAACGCCGGGATCTCCCTGCTAATTATTCCTCACATAATACTAGTTTTTATGTGCACGCGATGCGTGCTTGTATTTATGAAAAAAATACCCTGTATTTCATAAAAAATGATTATATGAGATGTATCATAATAAAAGATTTATAGCTAAGTAGCAATACAATTTATCTGAATTGTAATTATTTTGTAAATAATTATGTCTTCAAAGTTGAAATTCAAAATACAACCATTAATGTTTTAATACAAATTGAAATAATGTTCATTGTGTTAATATTTTGACTAATTAACTCACATAATAATGCAATTTTCATATTTAATCACATAATTATTAAAGGATCAATTATAATTTTTAAATTTCATTAAGGGTATAAAAGTCTTTAAGAGAGGGGACACTCTCCTCCCCCCTTCCCTTATATAATAGAGATTACTCCAAACACATGATTAATTAATTAAGACTTGGCTATATAATATACTGTAGTATGTCAACATGCTCTTATTGGAACAGAATGAATAAACATCCTCTTCATTGCTCAAGTTTAGTTGAGAGGAGAGCTGTCAGTTCAGTTAATTCAGTCAATTCTGGTTAAACCATAACAGTTCAGTTATAATGATAATTGATAAATATTCTCAAAAAAATAAAATTCACTCCTTAATTGTTATAAATACTTGATCACATTGTTCTTTTATTCTACTTACAATTTTTTCTATTCTTTTCTTCTCTAATCTAATGTTGTACAATTGTGTTTTGTAACTATTTTCTTTTACAAGTATATTTTTCACTTTAGTGTTTACAGTTTTTACAATTTTGCATGTATGTGTTCGTTAGAAAATTTCATTTTAGTTTATTTTTTGCTAACTTTTGTAATTTGCTTATCAATTTCATAAAATTATTATTTATTTTTCATCATTATGCAATGTGTTCATTTATATTTTTTTATAATAGTAAAATTTATCATCAAGATTCAAATTTTTACAAATCGAAATTGAGCAACAAGTTAAAAAAACACGGCACGCATTGCATGCAAATTAGGCTAGTTATATATATACTTAATCAATGTTACATCATAAAATCAATTATTAATAATATGAAGAGTAGGACTATGTTCAATTTGTTCGAATTTATTGATATGATTTTAAAAAAAAATTTAACTTTCTGATCTGATCCGATCTATCTAATCTGAACATTTTGTAGTTGTGTTCTTATTTTTCTGATACGATATGAATTTTTCTTATATGATCTAATATGAATTTTTCTTATCTGAACTCTTTTTTAATAGCAATAGAATACTTAAATACGGAGTACGTTGAAACTGAATATAGCCTAGGGGTGAATCAGGTGACTAGGCTGAGCTAGGTTCGGGACGATCATGACATAAAAATACCTTTGAATCGGGTCGGCTTAGGGGCCTTGAACATTGCCCATAGCTCGGGATATTAGAGCGTGCTTTCGAGCTTTTTCGGATCGAGCCCAAAAAATAATCGCCTAAATTGCTGATTTTTCATTCTCAAAGCCCACCAAAAAAAGAGAAAATCGAACCGGCTCGAATTCGGACCGAAAAATCATGTCTAAAAGCGGCAAAAATTCAGACCGAACCGGATCGGGCTAGCGAGCCAAGCAATGTTTGATCAGGTTTAACATAGCCTAGTCAACAAACTTATATTTCCTTCAATGTGAGATTTTTATGTGTTATTCTCTCAACACTTTCCCTTACATGTGACTATGCGAACTCATCTGTTTCTCACTATTTGGATTGATTATAAACATTGTTGCTCGACTCTCTCTTTTAGGCATCCAACATGAGCCAGGTCCATGAACCCCTTCTTCAGATTTCAGTTGGGCTATTCTTTCAATAGTTTTGCTTAATTTAGTATAATTTTATGCAAGTCATTTTATACTACAATCCACCTATTTTCACTCGAATGCACAACTCAATTCAACCGAAAAAAAATAAATAGAGTCTAATAAATATATTTATGTGAAAAATATTTTCAAAGTATGAATGATAAAAATATGTAAATGAATCATTGATTCTACAAGTATTTCTACAAGAAAATAAGTGTCGTACATATTAGAGATTTTGAATTCACCAATAATTTTTGCTATTATTTTTTTGCTAAAACACAATTAAAAAAATACTTTCTCCGTATCAAAATTATTGCAACGATTGACATAAAGTAGAGAGAAAAGTGTCTAATCGTTGCAATTATTGATACGGAGGAAGTATATTGGTAAATGTCAATTAATAAAATAAATTTATACTTAAGATTTGTGGTCCATCCCACATCACTATGTATCTTTTAACTTTTCCTTGGTTTTAAAAAGGTGATTCTTATGAAGCTTCAAGTTTTGTGAATTGATTGATTGATTACACGAAGAAACAATACAAACATTTGTTCTCTTTCTTTCACTCAGTGTATAATTTTAATTGGGTATGTTATATTATAGGTACACGTTGATTTTTCTTCAATCATTCCTCGAGATCCAAGCCCAAGGCCCACCAACAACATTACCCAATCCAATTCTTCTTAATTAAGTAATTAACATTGCTAATTTGCCAAAAAACATAATTAATTAGTAGCATACAAGCATCTAACCTAATACTCAAGGCCTAAGCCTAACATTATTCTCTAACATTATAAATAAGTATAAAAGACAAAATTAATAAAAAATGATACAAATGAGATTATTTCTCATGGTATATATTAGGAATGGGCCTTATTAATTGACAGATGTAAAAAATGATCACAATAGCAACAAATGCAATAAAAAGGTGGAGTAATCCACGTACAAGCATCTTCATCAAACTTGTGAAATCTCAAAATGAATTCAGAAAAGGATGTCTAATGCTTTGGCATATTGTTCATAGAAGATGATAGGTGTTGGGATGTGACCATGCATATGCCATTTTATGTTCCAATCACACCACATGGGTGGTGATGTATGGGTGGCCATATATAGCAAGCTTAACTACTTTAATTACTATCTAGTTAATACTTACTACTAGTCTACTACACTATACAATTAAACATAACATATGCTTCCTTTGAACAAACTCAATCCCCTTTTAAAATACGGAGTACCTTTTATTCTAAACACTTTTAACTAATTAAACTGACTAATAG
>SNQN01013416.1:0-13323 GCA_008642245.1 Bassia scoparia | reverse complement strand
AGCAATAATAATGAAAATGAAAACTCTAAAACCAGTAAAAAATGATAAACTTGCCTACATATTACAAGAGAAGACGAGCGAGTTTTAATATCTTGTTAATTCAACTTAGAGAAACAAATAAATTTTTAAGTGATAGTCTCCAGATACCTCAATAATCCTCTCAAAGGCTCGAAGAAAGCAATAAATCTATTGATGGAGTAAGATGAGAGTAGTTAGACAGAAGCTGCTTGGAACGGTCAATCCCCTCGAAAGTAATCAAGGATGTAATTATAGCACGTGCTATGAAACTGAGCTATATACGCTGAAAAGGAGTCGTAATACGCCAAGGGAGCGAATTATGCTCAGGGAGCTATATAGCTCGAAAAGGACATATATACTCTTCCGAGTTGATATATACTCATTATTCTCGAATTATACGCGATCTTCTTGCGATCGGTATGTTCATTGATGGAGCCCTCTTCCCAGAGAAATCGATTCTGAACCATTACCCCGTATTTCTACAGGTATTATTGCTCGTATTTTTATCTCTTTTAAAATTATTGTATAAAATCAAGAAAATTTTGGAAAAATCAGAAAATAATCTAACAAATATTGGTCAATCTCATAAATATGGAAAGAATGCCAATGAAAAGGGAAAATCGATCATGAAAATCACCCGTATAAATTATTTTAAAAATTCCTAAAGTTAAAAAGAAAATTCTAAAAATTAATATAAATAAAAGAAAATACTTTTTGCCTTTTATTTGACCTTTGCTTCATGGTTCCGAGTATTACTTCACATATTTCAAGCTTTTTCACGAGTTCGGCTGCGTCTTTTCAGAGTCAAATCGATYGCAACACGTGGTATGTTTCATCATCGATTACTCATTTGGGGAGACACATTTAGGTGTCTACAGTGCTACAACCTTGGAAATGGATCCAGTATTGTCATGTGTTCAACCTCTCATCTCGGAGTCTATGGCTAATTTACTTGAACAACCTTATTTGGGAAACGAAGTGGTGACAGATTTAAACCAAATGCATCCGACCAAAGCACCGGTTCCAGACAGTATGTATGCTCTCTTTTATCAGAAATTTTGGCATACTATTGGTCCTGATATAATTGTAAAAGCCATTGCTATTTTAAATGGTCAGGATGATTTTGATCTTATTAATCAGATTTATATTGCTTTAATTCCCAAAATGAAATTATGTGAGTCTTCTATTGATTATAGACAAATAACCTTATGTATTGTATTATATAAACTGGCTTCCAAGGTCCTTGCAAATCGTCTGAAGCTAATTTTGCCTTATATTATCWTTGAGTCTCAAAGTGGTTTTGTTCCGGGAAGATTAATAACTGACAACATTTTGATAGCATATGAGTGCTTTCATTACTTGCAAAAGAAAGAGACTTGCAAAGAAGGTTTTTTGGGATTGAAATTGGACATGAGTAAAGCCTATGACAGGGTGGAGTGGCCTTTTCTTGAAAATATGATGTCTAAGCTTGGCTTCCCTGGTTGTATTGTGGATTCGGTCATGCGTTGTGTCAAATCTACATCATTTTYCCTCCTTATYAATGGGCAACTTGCGAGGAATTTTGTTCCGTCAAGAGGGTTAAGACAGGGAGATCCATTGTCTCCTTTCCTATTCATTCTATGTGCAGAAGGTTTTTCTTCATTGATACGAGATGTTGAAGCTAAGAAAGAAATACATGGTCTAAAAATTGGTAAAAGATTTCCTCTTATCTCACATTTGTTCTTTGCTAATGATAGCCTGTTGTTTGTGAGAGTTAGGGCTGTTAACGAGCCGAGCTGAGACCGAGCTTTGCTAGGCTCGGCTCGAGGCTTGGCTCAAGCTCGAAGCTCGAAGCGTCGTAGAGCCTTACAATTTTGTGCTTAGTCTCCAAGCCCCGTTAGCTCAAATGGGAGCTCGGCTCGAAGCTCGAGGCTTAGCTCTTTAATCATTTTGAAGGCTCGACATTAAGGGTCGTTAAAAGGCTCGATGTAAACTTGTGTAAAAGCCCTTTTATCTAATAAAATTTTCAACATCTATTTCTCACACTTCAATTTTTTTAAAATTTCATGTTTAAAAACACTTCCAATTTTCCAACAACTATCTAATTATAAATCCGTAATAAGGGATCTATATATGTACGCAAGTCGAGTTTTGCAAAATCAACACTCGCTGGCAATAGCTTTTTCATATCTCATAGTGACCTAAAGGTTTGTAAATTAATAAGTGGCCTCGTAGTTATTACAACTCTTTCTATTTGGTGTCAATACCTATCTCTCCTCACCAACCACACCAAACGGCCAAACCAGCACCACCCAGATCAACCACTTCACCCAACCACAAGCAACTAACCAACTGCTTCAGCAACGCACAACACCTCACCAACCCACACGTACCACCCCAATGAAAGCCACCCCCATACTGACCACCACCCCAATTCATACAACACCACAGCGTACCCAACACCCCGGCGTATGCAAATACACAATATCTATATGAAGAAAACCATTCAAATGCACCCACATGCACACTCGAAAAACAAAATGTCACAAATGAAATTCACATCGCATAAAGCATTAGAAGGCGCAAACCACGAACAAGACCATTCATACAAATTTGGGGAAAAAATTCAGGATTTTCAAATTAACACTGAATTTTGTAATTAAAATATGTCAATTTGTAATCAACGATTTCAAAGGAAAGAAATTAATATTTTAATATGGATTTTCGTTCAAGAATCTTAAATAAGGACATAATATTTATCATTGGATAGTCTAGTAATTAGCATGGTATAATCGCAATATGTGAGAAATGTCACTCGACTCTAGAGAGCTAGCTCCGGTGTATGAAAAAGGGGATAAATTTCGATCACAAAATAGAGGAGCCCTATTGCGAGGGTTGCTATTAGTTGTTTGATTCTGGAAGTAGATCTTGCTTGCGATAGTGATATTGTTGGGTAAGACATAAATTGACGGGAATAATAGTATGACATAGTGGGAGAGGTTGTGTGCTTATAGGGTGACTCATTGTTTATGTTTGAGCGACAGGGTTGAGTGTGTGATATGGAGCCGTGGGTCAAGTTCCTCACTGGTAGTGAGATGGGTAGATATGGAGGATGAGAGATAAGTGTGATTGGGTCTCCAAAAATGCGTGTAGGTGAGGTCCGTGGGATGGGTGGTTGCCGGGTCTAGAATGGGGTGTGTAATGGCGATGGTAATCATGTATTGAATTGGGTAGTTTTAGGCGTGCGTTGTGCTACGGTCGTGGGTGATTGGGTATTCGGTTGTTTTGCAGTCTGGCGATTTTAATCATCCGTGATACGTAAAAAAGTGATAGATCTATGATGGCTGCAGTGATGGGCATGGATGGGAGTATCCTGCAAAATCGCATCTAGCGAGTATGTTAGTGAGGAGCATCAAGAAAATTTTTGGCGGAGCGGGATCGTTATAAATCAACAACATAGGGATTGCACACGGTGCATATCGACTCTATGAGGATGTGAAATGTTGCTAGCGGATTGGATGGTAGTCGGTTCGTGGAACGGCTGACAAGATGTGGGTACGAGGTTGCTGTCTTGTCTTAGGAGATACGTGTGAGCGGTATTAATGTTGCTGAGATATGTTAAGAAGTAATGGCGACGTAGTGAATAGAACATGAATGTATGGGTCGAGATTCACTAGACACATGTAGAAATCTCTCTAACTTGACAGGATGCGAAGGAGATAAGCTGGTGTACCCTAATTGCACAACCAAAGGATTTGATTTGTCCAGTAGAAAACAAATCTAATACAATCATAAGACACCTACTGGAGGCTCCCACGCGATTATTTCAGAACCTCCTGAGTATTCGAAGCTTTATATCAACACAATTCTAGTTAGAGTCCGCTGGTACGAACTACTCGCTACTATGTTACATTGAACTGTCTCTGCTACACTAAGATTAAGCCATGATTTTGCTGGATTTCGCTGCAACCAAACGCTCTTCAAAACGGTACAGGATGCTCTGAATAGTTTACTAGAACTCGATTTGATAATCTCACTTATTTCTACAATGCTTTAGCTACTGGATATATAGTTAATAATGAAAATGACTTAAGATATAGTTGGTTTTTATTGGCTCGCAATTATATGAGATGTGCGCTAAAGTGCTGCTATGAGGAAATAAATTAATTGGACTTTAATATAATATTAATATAGTTTAAGGTGAATAGTTAATTGGATAGAATTTTATTAGGCACATAATGCAGTTTATCAGCACGAGAGACACTTTTCAGTAACAGCTACCTTACCTTCATTGGAATCTCTAATCGGAGTCTAGCAAACGTCTTAGATGCGCAACTCTGGAGCTTTTGCTAACATGATGGACTGCATCTTCACTGCAAGATTATGAGTCTAATCAGGAATACGCTAGCGAGACTTCGGATGTGTCCATACCCTACTGACTCATTTTCGAGCTTTTATTCTCAATAACAATGCTTCTTAGGTTGTGCCACAAACACAATTAAAACTAATTTAATCCGACTCTGTAGACAGTTCTTTCTACTGAAAACTGATTCTTTTCACTAATCCTGAAGTTTCGAAAGATAAGACTTGACGAGACATAAAGCTACGTTTTCCAGTGTATTTTTAAAGCTGAGGATAACAGTTTTCTCAGTTAATAAACTAAAAGTCACATTTTACATCAAGACAAACATTCATATGTGATCTCATCAAAGATTACACGTCTATGAACATATAGAAAACTTGATAGCCTTGTAGTATATTATTATGTATTCGCGCACTCGAAATTTCCTTTTTCATCATACTCCATTAACTTTATTAAGTCTAATATTATATCTAAATTAATGATTTAGAAACCTTAACACTATTCTCGATTCTCAAGTATTATTATACTAGAAGCTCTCATATTTAACAACAGCTATTAATTGCCAAAAGTACAATGAATAAAATATGAATACGGCATGAGTGAGAAAGGCACAATAATGGATTTATCCATTGATTACATAACCTTTGAGGGACATGATAATTTCTCTGTCTGAGTTATGATCCATTCGAGTACCTTAGTATGGATATCACGTATAGTAAGAGTCTGACAAACGCGAAACGCTACCGTAGGTTCGATATTGTTCTCCGACAAATTATATCTATGCGGGAGAAACTAAGCTCTATGAAATCGATAGTTTTACTATACCTGTGAAACACCTCTCATCTTGTACCATTCACAGCAATGTCTACAGAGACTCTATCTCTTCTATTCTCCTATAATTGGTATAATATCCATCAAACCTTTAAGTACTCTCTATAGTTAATCATTGAACCTTTGCTATTCGCTATGCAACATCTAAGAGAGATAACAGACAATCAACACCAACGAGTTTGCTTTCGTGCTTCTGATGTCTAAAAATCACACTGCATACAAGACTTTTGTTAGATACAATATATCTTGTTCTATTTCTATTGATGGACATTTTAAACTAGATGTGTGATGACTGATTGAGTATGATTCTCAACTATTATTAAAATTAAGCAAGATATTAGTTCTTAAGCGGTTTAGATGTATACTAAGTCAGTACCTCCTAAGTCTAATATAAAGATGGGCAGCATGATGTGGAATAATACGTAATATTTATCGTAGTGAATTAAGTATTATATCTAATATTATATTAAGATTTTTATGTGTTTGATATATAACAAAATAGAATTGTATGTATTCAATTATGTCTTAATGCCATTTCAATCGCATAGGATTATTCATAGTAAGTAAGCGTAGTATATTTTGAGATTATATAATTGGGATTTATAAATATATATGGACCTCTTTATCTAACAATATAGGAAAGATGAGTGACTTTTAGATTAATTAATATTGATAGACCAAACATTATTCGTCTATAGTTTCTGTTATTTCAGGAGATCAGTAAAAGAATATAAGTTAAACAATAAAATTGGTATGGTAGTGGATTTATGCTCTTTTGGCTGTGATTTTGGTTTGGTGAATAACAGAATCTTTAGGGAAAAAAATCATGTCATCACTCATATAAAATTAGAACGTTTATCAGCTTTACCTATAGGGCTTATAATTCCTCTGGTATCAACTCCTCAAAACTCATAAAGGGACGCAAAGAGCAACATAAGAAACGAGTACGCAAATGTGAGCCAAGGTAGGAGAACACGTTAGTATACATGAACAGGCTACTGAATGATAGGGATAACTATACAAGATATTGACACTAAAATAAAGCTTAGTGGTTAGTATGAAACGTAGAATTCCTTGATTTGAGACAACAAAAAGCTGAAGATTATTCCAATTAAGACAACAGTGTTCTCTTTGTGCTAACATGAGTATCGTCAAGTAGAGGAATACAAACAAATCAATTTCAACCACCAGTGTGATGGCACGACTTCGCATGCTTCTGACTTGAGATCGTACGTGAACAAATAGAGCCATCGATAGCGGAACTTCTTCCCGCACTCTATCACTGGGCACGAAAGAGTTAGGCAGTCAAGACTTAGATACGGGAAACAGAGATATCAAGTAGAGAGGAATGCAGGCAAACGAAAGAGGTACTAGCGAACAATCTTCTACTTTGTCTGTACCTACTTATACTAGAATCTTCTAAAGAGCCAAGACCGAAAAATTACGCCCTTACCTATAGTTTCTATCTTGCCTATATAGGCTAGCAGTCCTCAACCGATTACCACATTTAGATTTTGGGGGTAATGCTATGATAACTTAACATTTACAACCCGGATTGAGTATGCATATGTATTTTCACTGCGTATTCTATTACCCAATATTTAGTGTAATGCTCTCTTCACAGATAATAGGCATGTTTCATCAGCTCCTCTGCCTCTCCGACATGCGAGACAAGCATCAATCAGGCTCCCTCGTTGAGTTCAATGTCACATTACATGAGATACCACTATTCGCCATCTAACCTTCAGTGAGAAAGCTGATAGATTTTGTTCGTGCAAGCGTTGCCGATAGATGCGACATCTTATAACTCCGACGATTGAGAGCTTTTGAAGGCTGGTGAAGTGCGATCCTGGACGAAGGGAGTAGGAGCACATTCTTAAACTATACAAAACACCTCGTTTTTCGCAGGAGCCAGCGAGATCGGTCGTTACTAGTGAATTTGGCAAACTTACTAGAATTGAACATTGCTTCAAAAAGATAAAGAGTTATCATTATATTCCTCTACACTACATCAATCCATCACCAAACTCGACCATCTTGGCATAATTGGCTTCAAGAAACTTTAAACGGGTGGCGGAGGGAGGATTTTTAACTCCAGGCCACTCCAACATCTTTAACTACACATATTCCAACCAACTCTTGCAGCTCATTTCCTAAATCCTTGCGACACAATAGATTTCCATGTGAAGCAAGTACTAGGACTTCACTTTGGCCTCCATAAAGGGAATCTCAGAATATTGATATTTCCAACTTGCTACTACTAGTTGTTGAGTTTTTCATAATCCCAACCTTCTTCGCATACCGTCGCACTTGCACATTAAAGCATTTCAATTCTAACCATAACCACCTCCTTCTTGAAGCATGTCAATTCTCCATCTACCACAAGCTATTCTTTCATCTTTTTGGTCCCAAAAAATCGACAATCATATGCTAATTGAGGCCTCATTTAAAGAGGCTACAATATCATCTAAAACAATACTGCAATCGTGTGCTAGTTGCTAACATGTTTGATCAATACTTTCCGTCCAACTTGTTTACAAAAAAACTTCTTTCCAACCCTTTTAGTTCTCAGCCTTTCCTAAATGGATTTAACAGCAATTTTTTAAAATTCCAACAAAAGTGGACAGTCTCAATATTTTTCATGACTTTATCAACAGCCTTAAAATGCTTCATCTAAAGATTTCTCTTTCTCAGGATCAATGTTCGCTTAAAGACACTTTAACTTGTAAAATTAATTTTTGCCCAGGGGGGAATCTTCGATAGTCATAGGAGAAGGACCTCCACCAATTATCTATTCCTGTCATACTATCACTAGGCCTATATAATTTCTTTATATATATATAATTATTTATATATTCACACTTTACGTATTAAAATTAATTTAAAAAAAAACACTTCACATTAACTAACCCATCAAGCTAAACAAAGCTTAGCTGTGTGTTAATCTTATTTGTTTAAATTTGTTTTATGACTATTGTAGGTGTGTGATGAAATATTTGCAAGAGTATTTGACCTTAAGTTTTGATATGGCACTCCAAACCAAAAGCAAACTCTATGTGTTAATATCTAATTGTGTGTTTAGTATGTAATTATAGTCCAGGTTTCAAGAATCTACGGACAAGACATTCTTAAAGAGGAGAAGTTCGTACTTACTTGGAGCTATGGAACACTTGACAAGAAGAAGTTCGAAGTCGAGGAAGGTTAGTTCCTTGGAAAAATTACTCGCATTGTGAAGTAGATATATTTTTTTTTTTTTTTAAAAAAAAAGTTTTTTTTTTTTTTTTTAATTATTTTAAAAAAAAAAACATTTTTAATTTGGGTTTTAGATTTATTGTACTGTTTGAATGATTACTGAATATTGCTCAAAGGATAAAATAATATAGTTTTCGATTAATCTATTAATGGAATTTTAATCCGCTAATTTTTGAAAAGATTATTTGGTTAACCTATGATACTAATTGCATGATAACTATTTGATGAGTATTTTACTCTGATTAAGATAAAATCTTTCGTTATAAATTAAGCATATTCTAACTATTCCTAAAATATTATACATATGAATAAACGTTTTATTGTTTAAGATTTTTGATTCACTGTTGTTAAAGAATCGCTTTAAAATAAAATTCGTTTGGAGAAAAGTGTGTTACTGAAAATTCACAAGCCAACTGACTGAGATTTTAAAACTAAGAATCTATATCTGAACTAGTGAGATCGTGATTAGGATCTTGGTTGTTAAGTTCCATACTTAAGCTAATTACATCCTAAAAAGATGAGTGTGGTAGTGATTATGTTCTTCTTACGCATTCTGATCACAATATAATATCTCACGCTGAAATTAACAAGACACACCTTGAGCAAAGAATTCAATCAGACTTTATTCATATGTCCCAAGCATTTAGGATTGTTTACATGGTGTAGTGCTCTTTTCGTTGATTGAAGGCGTGGGTTTCGAGAGAGATTATCAGCGAGGATTCATAGAATCGAGTTTGCAGAAGTGTACAACAGAGGGGTTTGGTTACGAGGGTTCAAGAAGTTTGAGAACTGAGATACGAGTGTCTTATATTGTAATTAGTGTGCATCCCTATAATAAAAGACGAGTCTGTTTGCATCAGCCACAGTTTTCTCTCCTGGGTTTTCTAGGTTTTGGTTGAAAATTCTCTTTGGCTCTGTTTTCTTTCATTAAGTTTCTTTTAATTCGGAAAAGTCACTTAAGGTTCCTCCAATAGCAATTCACTCCCCTCTGTATTGTTAGTCGACCAACAATTGTATCACTAATTCCGTAGACTATAGGAAGTACCTGAAGAGAGAACTGAACGTGAACTAGTTGAAGATTGAATCACGAGACGAAGCTTGAGAAGATACTCTACCCAGAGACTCCATGTTTAATGGAAAATTCTATTCATCTGGAAGACTAGAATGGAGATCTTCATTAAGCTGAACTACCAGTATGCGTGTTCCTAGAAGTTGTAATTTTAATCACCAAACCGTGAACAATGAGGTAGTTTCTAACTATGTCTAATTGAAAAAGAATGATTAAAAACTTGGAATTGAATCCCTTGGTCAATCTACATTGGTCTTGGACCTCTGAACACACTCGTGTATGGAGCAGAATCTAAGAATATGGATTTGTTAGAATAACACATGTACAAATGAAGTTAAGCATCTAAGATAGACTTGTTAATGTCTAAATTGGCGCTTTGAAGATACCTAAAAAATTATCACAGATATGTTACAAGTTTACTACTATTACTAAAATTTGTTCTCTTGGCAAGCACATTCCTACTTGTATAACAGGTTAGGAAGATCTTCGAATCTGCTCAAATAAGGTGGGGCATAATGTAACTGCCCTCCAAGAACACAAGGATCTACAGATCTAACATCTGACAATTGGCTGTTCCTTATGACATGAGTTACATATTGCGTCTCATGAATTGACTGTACAAAGGAAAGAACTTTCCGCCAAACTATGAGTCCGAGGAATCTGAGGTCGATGAGATGAAGCTGCCATGCGGTAAGAAGTTCAAAAGAGTAGGTATAAATTCTAACAAGATTTTAAGAATTTGTCAAGAAAATCAGGTGACCACATCTTGTCATCGATGTGTAGACAACTGATCATTGGTGAAAATTTGCCCTTTGATCCTGACAAGAAAGCAAAATAGACGAAAACAGATCAGAAGCTTTAACAGTCAGACATCAGAAAGGCAATGATTGCTGATGGGAGAATCAACAGTGAGATGCTTGAAGCCAAACACTGAAAATAATGTCATCTGTGTACTGATGGCCAGAACGATGATGAAACTCAAAAAAGAGTATTTCCGACTAATCCTAAACTTACTAATTTCCGTAACAAACTTGGTGATCTAGTAAATGGAATATAGAATGACTGGAGGATGTACCAAAAGTCAATTCAATCTGAAAAGCACTAAGCTTATAAGATCATTGTTCCTGGATTGAGAATCACAGAACGGATGTTCAAAAACCGATTCTTTGAGTTATTACAAACTTCTTTGAAAGAACTTGTTTACAAACTCAACCAGGAAAATCATTAGCTGATATTAGATAGCTCAGTATAAAATGATGACAGTGATACATAAGTGCACACATTCCTCCTAAACAATTTCATCAAAGAATTCGAGGAACCGAAAGCATCTTGAGGACTTCAAACTTGAAAAAGCAAAAAAATTGAGAAGAACTTGACGCCTAAAAAGAACATAAGTCAATATTCCGTACCTAAATGATTGAGAACTCAGTGAAAAACTGAATTCGTCTAGGATTTTCATCTAAGGCACAAGTTAAGAAGAAGAAATATGTAGATAACCTATAACAAAGTTTGCACTTTCTGTGGTAAAACTGTCACTACGTAGACAACTGCATAGGAAGCAAGCCTGCTCATAAGCAAAATACAAACAATTTGATTAAGAAAGATGAAAATGCCTTCAGCTTCCTCTCAAAGAACCCGAGAAACCCGGATTCCTCATACTAACCTTAGTTCTTTATGCAGTTCCTGAGTGGGGAACAACACATGGTACTCGACAGTGGTTTTCCACATGAGGTGAGACAATCTATGTTCTTCTCACTAGAGGCATATGTGGAACTCGTGACTTGGTGATATAAGAAAGGAGAATTCTAGCCAAAGTAGGTAGGTAAGTCCATTCACACTGATTATAATGATTCTTTTGGTCGAGGTTTACAACATAATCTGCTAAGTTATTTGCAATCTGCACAAGTACACATGTAAATTCCTACACGAATACAGTACATCATCAACAACCACACTGTTCAACTTGTCTAGAAGAACAGGAGAGGAACCTTACATAGTGGATCTCAACACGTCCAAGGAACAAGCTCGACCTGTTTAGTTGATGAGATGATCTTTAATCTGGCACAGAAACTTTGGACATGCAAGGTTTCTCTCTCATAACAAGTGCTGCATTCACAAACTGTGGTTCTTCCAAGTCAAGTTTCCTGTCAGTACATATGCACTCTTGTGTGAGGGAAGCAATTAGGCATCATTTCAATAATAACATTATACAACTAAGCACCTTAAGTTATTCATATGATTTATGTGACCATGAGTCCAAGTAGAAGTGGAAAAAAGTGGTATGTGTTGGTTATTGTTGATGATTATTCGAGATTCACTTGGCTGATCTCTTGCAAGCAAAGAATTGAAGCTTTGATGAATTCGTTGCGTTTGCTAGAGGACAAAATCGGTGGATTTCAAATAGTCTATATAGGTCAGATCATGAAACGAAATTGAAAATCAAGTTATGAGTTGCAGGGAAACTGGATAAGCCAATTTTCTGCTCTAGAACTCGAGCAAACGGAGTTGTGGAAAGGAAAACAGGACCTTGGGAAGACATGGCTAGAAAATGTGATAGTTAGTGGTCTTGTTGGAACTTTTGGGCGAAGAGTCAAATCGCCTGTGTTATACAATCGTGTAATGCTTAGACCTATTGCTTAAGAAAACCCATATGAACTCTTAAAGCAGAAAACCTAACATATCACAGTTCGAACGCTGTTTGGGTTGTAAGTGTCTTTGTTCATAACAATGGTAAAGACTTGGGTAGTTTGATGAGAGTAGTTGATGAAGCTGTTTCCTGGCTATCTATATAGCAAGGATACAGAGTGGTACAATAAAATCTATGTGTGTTGAAGAAACTAAATACACTTTAATGCATGACTAGAAAAGATGTTGTTGAAATAGGTTGCAAGAAGGATGATCCAATGAGGATCAGCAACTGTTCAAAGAAACTCATGCAGTTAGGTAGAGGAACAACTGTAAAACAAGAAGTTTCTCACCTAATGCTGAAGGAGAAAGTAAGGAACTTGCTGAGGAGCAGAAGGAAGAGGAATCATGTGAGGACTCAAAGTTGGAGTTCCGTGAGCGATTTCAGCCTAAACCGCTGGATAACACAAGCTCCATCCATCTGATCTTATAATAGGTGATATAAATAAGGGAACTCAACAGGCTCAGTGAAAACTCTGTGTTTCCATGCATTTTGTCCATTGTTGAACCGAGACCATGAAGAAGCCTAAAATGCTGATTGGATAATTGTCATGCAGGATGAACTGAATGAATTAAAAGAAATAAGGTATGGCTCTTTGAAGCCCTACTAAACAAAAAGGTATTGGTCTTTAAATGGGTTTTAGGACAAGCTTAGACGATTGAACAATAATAGAACAAAGCTAGACAGTTTGTTAAATGGGTTAACAACAGAAGGTATAGACTTGAAGAAACTTTTGCTCCTGCAGCAGTTAGAAGCCATTCGAATTCTTGTTGCCTTTGCTCTTTTAATGGGTTCAAACTTTATCAAATGGATGTAAAATGTGCTTCCTAAATGGTTAGGCTTCAGGAGGAAGTTTATGTGAGCATCCTCCCTGGCTTTGAAAGAAAATTTCCTATCATGTTTTCAGCTTGATAAGCTCTTTATGGGTTAATGCAAGCACAGAGCCTGGTAATGAAGGCATCTAAGTTTCTGTTACAAAACATTTAAAAGAGGAAAGTTGATAAATATTGTTTTAAAAGCTGAGGAATGATGCTTGTGTTCAAATATTGTTGATGAATTATTTTGGTGCAACAATGAGAACTGTTAATATTTGCTGATCTTATGAGTGGTGAGTTTGAAATGAGC
>SNQN01013414.1:0-13329 GCA_008642245.1 Bassia scoparia | reverse complement strand
CGGGGCGGGGTTATATTCTGTGTGGTTGGTTTAGGATCCATGTTTGTGGTCGGTGGCGCGGCGAAGTGGCATCGGTCAAAGGCTTTCTAAGTTAAAGTTTCGGAAATTTGGCTAGAAAATTAGTTAGAGTAGAAGGTATGTGTTTTGAGAAGGTGACTGTAGAGATTGTTTCATGAGAATTTCTGCTGTGTGGGTGATGCGCGTTTCTTGGCCTTTAGAAATTTCGGAAATTTGGCTGAAATTTTGTTAATTAGAGATATGGTTTGGAGAAGGTGACTATAGGAGTATTTCATGAGGAAATTTCTGGCAAGTTGTGTGGGTGATGCCGGTTTTCTCGTCTTTGGGTTATGTTTGGTAAAATGTTTGTAACTTGATTGTGAGTAGAGGTGTTTTCTTCTTCCTTTTGTTTTGCCGTTTTACTCGGTCTTTGGTTAAATGTCTTGGTAAATGTTGATATTACTTGATGTTGGAGTAGAGGGTTTCTTCTCTTGTGTTTTGGCGATGCAATTGATGATGCCGAAGGCCTGTGTGAACAGTTTCAGATTCAATGTATGTTTTTGATTCATTGCATTAATCAATATATTTTGAATATGTGAATGTATATTGCCCTGAATACTCCAAGCTGCTCCTGAGCGTTTTTAATCTTGGAGCGACCCACCTCCCTTTGAGAAGTATGACTGGCTGATATGGTTTCAACTTTGTTTTGACGTGCTCTTTCATGCCAGTTCCTGTGATTTACTGATTAATATGTTTTGAGTAGGTAAGCCATTTAGTGATTTCTGGTGTGTGATACGAACATTGATCTTAATTGTGATTTAGATTCTTTTTCCATGTAAATATTGTTTGAGGATTCTATGAAGGCTGGTTTGTGTGATTACGAAATTGATCTTGCTGCTGTATCTTCTCACAATATTTGGGCACCCAATAAAATTCACCCCCTGACATTAGATTCTATCATTTTCTCGTTTTGGGAGACTTTGAAAGGAATCAGCGTGTATCTTTGCAGCTTATCACCACGTTTGAGATTTAGATGTTGAGATGGCCGAGTATTTGAGTGCTGGTGTCTATGCCAGTTATTAGAGATTGTTGGGCTGTAACATGCAAATGTTGTAGACAATGAAAAACGACTATAAAGTTTCTGAAATGCTTGCTACTTGCATTGACCTCTCCATATCGTGAGCTGACATATGTTCTATATTGCAGGCTGCATCACCACAAACAGGAGCTGGAACAGTGATGGATCCCTTGGTCAGAAACCCAACTTGAGGCCGAGCTTCAGGATATGATCAACGAAGGTTGATGCTGATGGAAGGACTATTGGACTCCCAGAATTCCTCAATTGATGGCCAGGAAGATGAGACACTGATTCGGAGGAAGGAGTTGAAGGAAGCTTTCCGTGTGTTCGACAAGGACCAGATGGCTTCACTTCGCTGCAGAGTTGCGTCAGGTGATGACGAACCTGCGTGAGAAAGCTCACTGATGAAGAAGTAGATGAGATGATTCGCGAGGCTGATGTTGATGGCGATTGGGTCCTATACGAAGCTCTTACACGCGTACCGTGTGTGTGCGCTCTAAACAGAAGTCTAACATATGCCAAGTTGAAAGTCACCATTAAGTATATGATGGACTCCAATTCGATCATTTACATTGGCAAGCGCCTCCAAAGTGAATATAATTATAGAAGGATAAGCCCTAATACCCTTTATTTCCTCAGTTTCTGTATACTCTGAATTAAGCATGATGCGAGAGTCCGAGACCAGACAGATTTAGTGATATTTTTGATGGTGTTACATACCACAAAGCTTGACCAATATTGCGCGGGCCTGTTCCCAGCGCGTGTTAGTTTTCTTACAGCTTCCATTCTGAGATACTTTTCCATGAATGATTCAGATTTCCCGAGGATTTTGATCCTTGTCTGAAAAAGGGTGACATACCCTCCAATATTTTTAACGACGCTGCCTACGAGACGCCTAGGAGTTTCTCTCTGTTCCTCCGATCTGTCTTGAAGGACTGGAGATGCCACACGTGTCGAGAAATCTCCTATGAAGACTCCGATAACGAAAATCTCAATAAGCTCCTAGAATGGTCATCTCTGCTCCATATCGCCCTCTGGCGGTTCCTCCACCAGGCAGCGGCAAGCGTGAACATGTTTAGTACGATAGCTTTGCAAGATCTGACTGGTCTCTCCGAAAGTCGAGAGACGAAAATCTCAATTGTATAAAGACGGAGCAGTAAGAATTAGAATCCTGGTATTAATGAGTATCTTGCAGAAGCTCTCGATTCTAAAGTCCTAGTGTTGCGTCGATCATAACAAACGGTTGTGTAGCTTCGATAACATGTATTTCCAAACTTCATACAAATCATTAATATAAGACGTGTATCAGGAACCAGTTTCACCCGAACCAAAGCAAATTTGACTTTTGGCTAAAGAAATATCCAAGATCTCCACAGTAAATGGCCATTAGCAGCATATTACAATAGCTATAGTTACAACCAAAATCTTGAAAGACAGCTGGATGCTGCGAGTGACATCAAAGATCCCTGTCGATACTCGATACAATTTTACTGGCACTAAGCGATCACTAAATAGAACCTATCCAAGAGTTGACCGATCCACAATTAAGAAATATTCTAGAATAGAATAGCCCCAATTTTTTAATCCTATAAGTGATGTACCTATATGGATTTGAATATAAATTGTGGTTTTTTAGTCGGTTTTCTTGAATTATGAGAATAAAAATATAGCCATCATGAGAAAGAAGATCGATAGAGACAGTAAATTGGAGAATCAAATCATGTATAAGCACTTAGAAAACAAAGAACACCAGCGCACATGACCTCCAAGCTAGAACCTAGATACCTATTTATACCCGATCAGAAAGTTCTATATTCCGAAGTGATAATGTTAATGCAAAAAAAGATCGCAGTATAATCTGACTTCGATTCGTCCTGACCAACTCTGATCTGACGTGTGCAAGACTTCACTAGTATGGCTATAATCGTACAGTGAATGTGCGAAAAGCAGTCGCGAACTGTCTATCCTCTTCTATTGTATCAGGGTTCCTCCCGACTCAAGATTACTTATCTTCATGAATCGATCTGAGCTGTATCTAACTTAGCTATCCAATGTCTGATCTTGACTCTTTGTACTCGTCTGAGCCTTACCGATAAACCACGATTCTCCCGACTCTCGGTTCGGGTGATTGTCTATGTGCGCCTATGGCGAATATGCAACTCCGCCTTACCCATGCCGTTTTGGGCGCATCCCATACATGACCGACAGTTAAAAGTAAAGTCCGCTATGGTCAGGAGTACTACTGCTTCATTAAATGTTTGCGGAAGACTCCAGCAACAGACCACTCAATTTGTCACAACCACCTCTGTTTGGATCGAAGATACAGCTCTGACATCAGCTCCCTCCCAAAATGTTCATGCCAGATGATATATCATATGAAGCCGAAATCGTTGTTTCCGTTTTCGACTGCGTGAATGACCTTGACTCTAGCGTTTCCAAGGTCAGCTTTGTACTTACATACTATTATTTTAGTCGTATTTGGTTGTGAGTGGCTGAGCATATTTGAATTGAATTTGGTTATCGCCGCTGTAACGAGAAGGAGATTAAGATCAGAGTTGAATACTCTGAATGGGTGAATATCTACGACCAAGAAGCTTGCTTAATAAGTATGGCTGTATTGCAATGGTGTGGGATTCACGTCTGCCGTCTCACCGAAGTTGCCTGGACTTTCAGCACTGTCCTTGAACCAAATAATGTCCTTAAGAAATCCACCACATACCTACCGGATTAAGGTCACGAATGCAGGGTGAGAGAAACAAAAGCCTCTTGTTGACGACTTTGTTCCTTGTCCAGCGAAATTAAAAAATGAGCCACAGCTGCTAGATCGTGAGTACCTAATTGAGGTAAACAATCACCTTTCTTTGTCAGAGAGTGTAATGTAACTCGGAGCATTCGTTCACCGTAAATTTATAGCACAGCGAGCTATCTACTTTTAGCGAGTACAAAAATTCCACTTACCACCGCCAGAACTAAAACAGAAGACATGCATTGAAGTTAACCAAGATGCAAAGTCCTGGGAGCGCGTAAAGCAGTCGATAAGCCCTAACTGTGTCAAGCTGCAAAGGCTGCGCTTGCACATTGACAGGAGCTCCAAATGTTTCACCGAAATGGGTGGCAGATTGTTTATTTAGTTGACACCGCAGCACGCAGTATGCAGATCGGCCATCAGCCGCTGAGCGCTGTCTGACCGTTTCCAACAAACGTCTAACCACAGTTGCCCAAAGGATCATAGTCCGTTGTAAAGAGAAACAAAGTTGGGTATGCGGATGTAGTAAATGTTACAGACTTTCATACAGAATTCCTAATCTGAGATTATGGCTCTGCATGCCCGTTCTTCTCTACGTGGTCATGCTACATAGTCTCAATGACCGCGAATCCGCATAACGCACCGTTGCAATCAGAATGTGAAGTATCTGTCTGGATAGCACCCAAACTGGTCTCGCTTGAACTTAATAAATGCGCAAGCTTTCCGGCACAACGCCCCTGCCACGTTTCAGTTTAAGCAGTCCTATTTTCCCAATATCGCAGACCTTTACTGGTATAAAGAAGATGATGAGATGTAATTTGATGAACATGACTAGCGTACATTTTCACAAAAGTGGCTTAGATCATAGAGATCACAGATCATTTCCGAGGCTGGATAGTAATCTGCCTCCAGTCCGTGAACCTTTTGGCTTCAACAATTTCTACGTCTGAGTCAAGTTTAACTGCGATAGAAGTGAAGACGTAGTGCAACCTTGTAGATTTCTCTCATAAAAATTCAAAGGCTCCATGTAAACCCTCTGGAAAATTTGTGGGAGTAACTGGTTGGTAGTATTCCGCAGCCTCGATAAGACACACATTCACCGCTATAACAGTCTCCTCGTGCATGAACAGGGACATTGATTCCCTAAGAAGTAGATAACGGAGTGTCCTGAGTGAGATGCTAACGTCCTCAGCGTAAGGCTTTTGCATCACTCCTTCGATAAGTGTTCAAGTCCAGAGCATCTCTAGCCGAGCTCCTGCGACATTGTAAGGGCAGATTATGTCTCCAACGCATCTAATTCTAGGCTTCATTACAGCAAACATCAATAACTGATTACCGTTTAAACGAGGAATACACCTCCGGGACTCCTTGAGAAGCTGAATAGCATCTCACCTCCATCAATGTAAGGCACAATCCTCTACTCTCTCGGGTCAGGCTCTGCGAAATAGATCCGATACACGGTATGTGACGAGCAGAATGACTATGAATAACAATGATACATTGAACGTGATATACAAATTCCATTCATCTGCTAAGTAATATCTTGATGAGCAGCACAAAAGAGAAGGCAATGACGCACTCCCCTATATTACCAGTTATGTTCAGCGATGTTTGCTAATCCAAGCTCCGATTTTTCGAATACCTGCTTCGACCACCACGAATTCTGTCCCGCCTGATCAATTAGAGTCTATTATGCGGATCAACAAACTTTCACTGTGCCTTGCTATAATGAAAATAATTGTTGAGTGCTATTCGGACCAACCTCGCATACAATACGGTAATACCCTCTATTCACACGTCTGATCCTTTATTACTGCGATAGTTTGTAATGGGATTGTCGGCCTCTGGCGCAGTTAATAGAGACATATGCTGTATTCTTGTATAATCATCCCTCTGACAAGCAGAGCCACACAACTCGAAGTCGGCACATTAAGACTTATGATACCTACAGTCTATCATCCGTAATACGCACCAGTCATGCCTCCACGGCACTTATATCCCGTTCTGTCAAATTAGCATGCGATTCGCAATAGGCCATCGATCACACCCCCATTACAGAATGTTCTAATCAAAAAGCCATCTTGTAAATCACAATGTTTCCGTCTCCACACAGATGAAGGTGCTGTGTTATGAAAATTATCCAGCAAAAGTTAATCCCACAAAGGATGCTATTCCCCTGGACGGGCAGATCAAATTCGCAGCCATTATTATATGATCTCAAGCATGTCAATAAGCCGAAATATAAATGTTGACAGATTCGCAATAAGCGACGCGAGATATTGTCACGCCGAAATATGTCAGCGCCCATCAGATTGCCTAACCTCTCCTCAATAAGATTGAAATCGATTACTAGTGTAAATACCTGTGCCAAGCTCGTACTGGAAACGCATAAGAAGAAAGTTTGAACAACTAAAGAGAACTCAATGCAGTAATCATGACACCAGGGTTTTGAGAATCACGTGGACGTTCAAGCATATCAAGAAGAATAACGAAGTGAACGCTTGTCCTAGAATACAAGAAGTGATCCCTAACTTGCGATTAATCCAGGATACCCGTATGTATTGTCTCTAAATAGTAAGCAGCTTACCTGCCAGCGATGGCGAGCAGCGCGGAAGTCAATCCCTGTGACAATCTATCAACATTCTCTTATGAGCGAAAAGAGCTTCCACAATCCTAGTGATTAGTGGTATTCCCAGCTCTGCAGAATGTTCTAAGGAAACCATCTATGCTATTACTGAATCTCGAAGATATCACCATGAAAATAGAGCTCATGCTCATCCGTGTCGAACTTAGCAGTGAACAGAACATCGCCCCCACTTCCTTATCCACTAGGAAGCAATAACGTCAAGTAACGTCGAACCAATGGTCATTTCTCTGATCACTCCACATGTCAGATGAGCATATAATATAGATATCAGTAATCAAGTCATATAGATTCCGCTGTCTGACCGGTGATCCAGAAGGGCCCAGTTCTGTCGGCCAGCCGACCATTGTACCATGGGCCTGATAAATGAGTAAAGTGACACAATCAAACCTGGTCCATTCTAATTCCAGCAAATACATGGTTGTAAAATCAATCTCATTAACCCGCTTACTCATGGGATCACTTGCTCTACTGAACAGTTCGTTAATGGCATGGCTCTTTATATGGCTCTCGATTCGCAAAGATTCCCAGTAAAGAAGGTTAAGTGTCAGTCCATGCCAACATACCCGTCGACCCGAAAAATGATTAATCCTGCTACCCATCATCCCAATGGGCGAACATGTGGAATTCCCTCAAGCTTCAGGCAAACCGAAGTATAATTGCTCCATCTCTGCTTGGCAGAGCTGCCTACCTTTACTCACGATGTGTGTCTAAGCGTAAGATTTCCGGTTGTACAGGGCCTTCACAGATTATGAAGGCAACACAAAAGATTGTGAGAGAAATAATTCTAACTACTCCTTGTTGTAAACCAATACAAATATTTGTCCACCCAGGTTTGGCTTCCTTTACAGTCTCTCGTCTATAGTCCTCCTGAATACAAACTATGATACCACTCAAAGATATATGGAAGAGCATCAGTAACTGCCGATAGCTTCAGGGAAAATACTTATGCTCTACTCAATATTCCTGGTTGAATGCAGACTTTTGCCTCAGTTGCTATCCACGGCGTAACGGACAGTCGAACTTAACGAAAACTATTGTCTCCATAAAGAAGGAATTGAGCAAGTGTGGCTGGTACGAACTGAATGTGCTCTGTCATCGCATCAGGAAGGGATCTCGGGTGAAACACCGTTTATGCTTGTCTATGGCTCAGAAGCTGTTCCCTATTGAGATATAGCCACTAGAGTCATGTTTATGCGGAAGAGGCTAATTGCGAGCCCTGCCACAACTGAATCTGATTCCAGAAATAGGCAATGCTACTCCGACAACAGCTATAGTGCAATGTCAAGGTATGCAACAGCGTGGCAAGGACAGCTCAAGGTGGGCGACCTAGTTGTGAGAAACAATGGAACGTTGGCAGATTAGGAAGATGGAAATTGACCCCCACTGAGAAGACCCTACAAAATCGTACAGAGGCTTAAAAAGAGGCAACTTCAGCTCAAGAACCAATGGAAGGCAAATCATTACAAAACCTGGAACACTATATCAAGGATGCCACTCTGAGAGGTTCAGATGTACACAACCTTACCAAAGTCTCAACATTCAATGGCCCAATCACCATTCTCCTACATCATGAATCACATCATATATTCCACTAAAAAATATACAAATACTCCAAAACTGCATTTTTTGACAACCATCACATCCCTTTATCACAATATTAAAAAATCYTACRCCTTTTTTAGGTTTCAAAATGTCCATCATATAAATCTTTCTTTCTTTYTTCTGCTTCTAAACTCAAAACACCCTAAAAAAAACATGAATTTTTCCCCKAATCAAACTTAAATCAAACACAAGTACATACTTCAAAAAAWATCGTATAATAACAAAATAAAATAATCACCTATTACACGTATAATCGACAATCATATCTCATACTTCACCATTCAAATCCACAAACAAAATCAATCAAAACAACAGATCTTCAACATTCTCAAATCAAATCACACTACGCAGTAATTCTTCATACAAAAGACACAAAATTTAACATCAATCAAACAAATAAACACCAAAAAAAAATCAGAAAAATCAAACAAAAATTAAAAAAAAATTAAAACAGATCTAAAAGAAGAAGAACAAACCATCTCCATCTTTGTCGAATAAGCTGAAAGCTTCCTTGAACTCAGCGATCTGCTCGTCGGTAAGTTGTTCCGCCATTTTTTCTTCTCTTTTTTCTTTGATTTTCTTTTTCYTTTTTTTTTCTTTGTTATTTCAAAGTGTTTTTCTTCTTGTTTTTCTCTCTCCAAATCAAATATCTATCTCACCTCAAACACTTGTAATAAAGCCTTTTTTATTTTTAGTGTGATTTTTCAACTTTTTTTAAAAAAAAAAATTACTTTAAATTTTTTTTAAAAAAGGGTGAATTTTTGGACACTAATTATTCATTATTCATGCAAACTATGTTTGCT
The DNA here is from genome assembly GCA_008642245.1 of Bassia scoparia. Lineage (NCBI taxonomy): Eukaryota > Viridiplantae > Streptophyta > Magnoliopsida > Caryophyllales > Amaranthaceae > Bassia > Bassia scoparia. The sequence goes on along the minus strand of SNQN01013414.1, from coordinate 4,456 downwards.
TTTTATAGGAAAAATGAGGTTTGAAGTAGTGGGCCTCCTTGATTTAATTTTTTAATTGCTTAATATAGTGTTTAATTGTCTTATTAATATATTAATTTATTAATTATTACTATTTTTGTCATCAAGTAGACTCTATTCTAATAAACTCTTGATTGTGGTGGATATTTAATTTGTTAGTTAAATTTATTCCTCGAGTCAAAAGCTAATGAACATCTCTTGAACATTATTAAATAAAGTCGTTAAAATTAGATAAATTAATTTAAAATATATTTATTATATTATCAACAAATATTTTTAGCATGTATTCTAAAATTTATAGCGAAATATGTTTATAGTTTGTTTACTTCACTTTAATTTCAATTTAGTACGTAATTTCCTTCACTCATAAATTATTCGTTTTAGTTCAATTAATTTGAGTTCAGGATCTTTCGGTGGATGTAAATAAGACCTTAATAATATCTCAACACTTGTGAAATTATTATTACACAAAATATTAAAAATCGGACGAAATATTATGTATTTTTACTTAAATAGATATATTTATTTTTATTTCTGAAAAAAAAAAAAAGATTAGTGAAAGTGGGCCTATTCTTGCATGAAACATGTATGGCCACCCTTGGCTCTTGCCCTCGTCTTTCGGTCGTGAATTTTGAAGCTTGCGTGATTAGTCAAGTCAATTCAATTGAAATGCTATCAAACAAAATATTCTCGCTTGGCAAATTTCCACAAAACTATGGTCTCAAATACAATGTATCACATCTTTCAATATATTTACCGTTTCGATTTAGTCATCAATTTCCAACCACCATTAAATCTAATATTGATTCATTAATGTGTATCAATCCTCGTACATGTACTAAATGAAGTAATCGAAATACATTACTCCAAGTCATTCACACACATCAAAATTAAATTAAGGTTTTTTGTCCAAACTACTTTAGTACACACTTTTTGCAAAATACTACCTATTAGAAAACCTTAGAATAACTACATTAATTTTCATTTTCTTGTTGACCACTCACCTTAACAGTTTTTCGACGTTGACCATGGATTCGATCATTAATTCTCACGTGAGCTGGTTTCCGGCCAATTTTTCGATTTGGTTGTGCTTTTGTACTGTAGCTTCGTAAAAGGAAGGGTATGCCCCCATTTTCACCAAAATTCTCAGATTCATCCCTCTTCCATATCCTTTCTCCAACCTATGGTTGCAAGCAAATATGCAATCACAAAACTAAATAAATTTCTAATTGTATTTTTGCCAACCAAATATGCCTACCATTACCATAAAAACTAATTTCGACGCTTAGTCTGATGCATCTGCAATTTCATTGCAACATCAACAGAATTGCTAATTGCTAATTCATACACCCAAAACCATACACTCGTACTTCTAAGAGAAGAATTTAGACAAAAATTGCTAACAGTAAAGTTCCATTTCAACAAATATCAATGAGAAGAACACACACAATGAGAAGTTTACATGCAAATAGGGCTTAAAAAATGAGAAAATTTGAAAAAAATTTATGAAAAGCAAAATCACCTGAAAAAGGTTTGACAACATTGATTCCTATGTCATCGAACTCTCGAGCATGAGCAGGAGGCAATGGAAAAGGTGAATTGGGGCAGAAATTATGAGATAACGAAAAAAGAGAAGTAGAAAAAGGATGGTTTTCCTTCTTGATAATGGAAGACAAGTTTGAAATAAACTTCGAATCAGAGCTCAATTTGTTGTTAATGGTGATGGGAAGTGAAGAAGGTTGTCTAAGATGATGACCAAACTCAACAATGTCCCATGAAAATTGAGGGAAAATAAAAAAATTAATCGGAAACCAGCTCATGTGAGAATTAATGATCCGAATTCCATGGTCAACGCCAGAAAACTGGTTAAGGCAGTGGCAACAAGAAAATGAAAAACTAAGGTAGTTATGTCTAAGGTTTCTAATGTAGTAGTATTTTGCAAAAAAGTGTGAACTAAGGTAGTTATGGACAAAAAAACCTTAAATTAAATTACATCAAAAACATGCATGAATTCAGCTTCATTTACATTAGGTGAAAACTCCTTGAATGAAATGATTAAAAATGAATTGAACTGAACTCATTAGAATTAAACTACAAGTGCTAATTTGAATTATTTTGAAATAATCTGACTCTCAACCTAAAAGCATGATACAACTATATACAGTAAATGCCGACTAATTTAGTTGACTAATGCGTCCATACATTAGAGTAATCATTTCTAGACCGATCCAGTCCAAATCCATCGAAAAAGGTGAGTATTTGTGCAATTAAAAATATGAATTTAGTTCAAACATTGAGTCAAGTCTGCAAACGCGTAATGACTCGCACCTTTATTCATTGGGTTTGAGCGTAACTTTTTGGTTTACAAGCCAAACTGACCCGTCAATTTGATACCTCTACATAAGATCATCCAAATCTTAAGATTAGTATTCACCAATCACACTACATGAATGTATGCATTGCATTAGATTAGTGACTATTAATTAATTGGCCAATAAATCTCATTAGTTAGTCGATTTCAACTTGTAGACTTAGGAAAAAACTGTCTACTCACCGGGTAAGCTACTCACACTAATAAATAGTGCAATACTCCATAATTAATAAGTGATGTTCGTGGAATACAACCACCTAGTTTATTAATTTCATAATAATACCTCTATTAGCAGTGCTTACTACTCCGTAATTATTTATTCTTTTATAATAGTGGATAATTTACCCATCGAATAAACTTGGCCATTTCCGCTTACGCGTTAGCTACGCGGTACTTTACGCGGTGAGAGAGAGAAGGGGGTGGGTCCCACGTGTCTAATCTTTCTCACGTTGACCAATCTAAAACAACTCCTCATGTCTTATTCATTTGCTGTTGTTGTTGTTGTTGTCTCCTTCAATCAGAAATCAGAATGTCATTAACTATTCTAATTAATTAATTTATCATTAATCACGTACTTAGTCAAGTGTTTAGCAATCAACCAGTAGTAGTAATTAGTAAAGAGCATTACGGAACTATTTTGGGCTTGATTAATTTAGTGTATTAAGTCAAAGATGATGCTTTTTGTTTAATGTGATGGGCAAAATCTGTCTTACATACGAGTGTGATGTTAAGTAATTAAGCTCATGTGTGTCGGATTTTGGATCGAGGGATTATACATTGCTTCATTTTATAGATGATTCCTATCATAAAGATGATGTACTTTGACAAAAAAAAAAAAGTAATGCATTTAATCTGAAACGTTTAATTTTGAAAAATAATTTACCTACTTTTGTAACTAAATAGATGAGAGATTCGAACTTTGGTAAAGTTTATTACGGAGTACTACTTAAAAGCCCAATGTAGTACATAATTAGAAGTTTTTTTTGTATCTATCAAATTGAAATTCAATTCCTTCTCAAGTTTAAGTAAAATTTTAAAGGCGCATTTATATCATGTATATAGTGTTTAGCATGTAACAATAGATCATGTTAAATAATAAACTATGAGAATATTGCGATAATCGTGTAAATAAGCGTCTTGATTAGTAAGTAAATTATACCTCGTATAAGGACTACCCTATAATTTTGATTTTTTTAAATTTTTTTTTGAAGTAATAGTTTTGAATTGAATTAGCCTAAATCGTACTGAAACTTTTTGAATCAACAAAAATAATTGAACTACGGAGTAAATAACTTTGAAATTAATTAAAAAATAATTAATCTCTTTTTTGAAACATATTTTCCAATTTTTCATCTCCAACAATTCAATTTGTTTCATTTTTTTTATATACATTGGAGTTCATTTTTTTTATACACTAGAATTGGACACTTGAATAGATTTTGATGTATTGTTGAGTTCATGCCCAACTCTGAGGCCCAAATAAAGGTCTAACTTTTCAACAATAGGCTTATCTTATGTGTTTGGACTCTTGATTATTGTGGATTATAAGATGAACATAACATAAGAAAGATGACAATATTAGTCCACAATTTACATTTTGGGCCTCCAATCCTTATTTTGGGCATAAATTATTACTTTAGTCTCTTTTTTGTGCACCACAAACAATAATTGGTGATGCCCTCTGCCTTCAATCTATAGTTCGTGTTATTGTGACTAATTTTACCTTTAATAACATTTTAAATTGAACAAGTTTTAGTTTAGTTATGAAAAAGAGGGTTAATCATGTTTGACAAGTTCTAAATGTCTTGTAGAATAAGCCTAATTAGTTTGTAAACCTCACAATAACATTAGACTTACTTCTACCTCCCAACAATAATCACAACTGACAACCATATTAAGCGTCACTACAAAAATTTTGTAAGTTTTTTAGGTGTTAAAATAAATCAACAACATACCTAAACAATAATTGTGCACCACAAACAATAATTGGTGTTGCCCTTTGCATCCTTTTATGTAATTACGATCGTGTTGATTTCTATCTTTAATTTATAGTTCGTGTTATTGTGA
>SNQN01013412.1:0-13343 GCA_008642245.1 Bassia scoparia | reverse complement strand
GCGATTGGCCTTTCGCATGGCCTTCGCAATGCCATCCAGTCGCACCATCACCTGAAGAATGTGCGAAGCAAGTTAGTAAAAGTGTGCGAAGGACTATACTTGTAAAAATTCAAGTGAAGGAAAGAAACTTACATCGGCGAGTCAACTCATCGCCCTACCGCAAGACCCAACCTCGTATCCTGCGAGGCTGTCCTTATACTTCTTCGTCGCACAGTGGACCATCTCGCCCACTATCTTCTTCTTCTTGTCAGATCCAAATTTGCGCGAAGAATAGTGGTCCAAATCATCTACCTCTATCCACTTATCATCCTCTTTGGCTTCACCAGCGAAGAATGTTTCCTCGCAACAAACTTGTCCAAGCCCTGGATAAAGTTGTCGTCAACCCTCAGTGACGGGTGACCTTGTGGTTCTGGCCTCTCGAGAGGAGTGGAGATTAGTGGGGGCTCGACACTTGGGTCAGCCAGCAGCTTCTCAAAGTTGATTTGGTCGAGGTCCCCCACATAAGTGAATTCAGGTGGGAAGAATTTAAGAGCCTCAGCTCGCTTGCAAAGCTCCTCCAGCTCTTCTGCAGCGGGAACTGGCGAAGGAGGTTTCTGGGCTGCTTGATTGACCTCGCCCACTTCATGGTCATTTGCGAGGTCTTCTTCCTCGTGCACGAGGAATTCATCATCAGCTGCATCACCTGGCACAAACGGAAAGGTATTCGAGTCAGACCAACCATGGGGATCAGGATGGCGAGGCCATGGGAGAGGAGAATCATGCGAAGACTTTGATCTCCTTTCATATGTCACCTCGGATGACTGCGACCCACTAGGGGTTCGCGGTCTAAACAAAGCCGGGTCTAGCCCAAACTTGTTGAAGATGCGAACCTCAGTGGGATGAGCATTGGGACCCAAAATTGAACTGCGAGGGAGATGACTTGTACCTGCAGAGTGGTGTCTCTTGGCAGTTGGCTCAGGAGCTGAGGGCGAAGGAGCTCTCTTCTCGCCCACCTGAGCAGAACGCGACGAGTCCCCCTTGGTTGGAGGGGGAGTTGGTGGTGTTTGCCGAGGAAGCTTCGGCTTTACTTTTGGCACCTCAACACCTTTGCCTTTGCCAGGAACTTCGGTGTTGCTCTTTCTTTTGTGGGCCTCAGTAGGCTCACTTATTCTGACTCCAGGCTTCACAGGCCCCCTGGGAGTCTTGGACTTTCCCGCTGACTGCGAGGGAGATTTATGTTCTGGTCTTCTCTCCTCGTTCCGCGAGGAGTGCTTTGATTTGCTTTTCTCCTCGCTTCGCGAAGAATGTTTTGGTACTTCTCTCCTCTCGTCCTGCGAGGAAGGTGTTCTTTCTTCCCCTCGCGAGGGAGTTTTGGTTTTATCCGTCCCCTCGCCTCGCGAGGGAGTTTTGGTTTTATCTTTATCCTCGCCACGCGAGGTAGACGTCCGTTTGAGGACTTGATACTGGGGAGGCTTGTGGGAAGCAGACTTCGAAGATTGCCCTTTCTTGGTTGTGTTGGTCTTCCCAGCTTTCAAGATGTCGAAAGGCTTCTCCAACTTCTACAGAAACAGAGAAAAACACAAGTGAGTCATCTCGCAGAAAAAAGCAGAAGACTGTCTGATGTCTCGCATTTGAGCAAGTGCTCATGCGAGGCATACATTAAACAGCCTTCGCAATTGATACACCAGTTATTGCGAATGAAAGTAAATTATGTGCGAGAGCATACACTTACCCGATGAGCGGCATTCTTCTCTGTCAAAGTCTTCAACCGCCATTCGGCAGCGAGAGCTTGAAAGTCCTTACTGGCCATGGTCCCGTTCAAGCGAATGGGCAACTTAGCAAAGGAGGCTTCTGCGAAAGGAAACACTTGGTTAGAAAAATTCAAACAAAAAGCATAATTACAAGTCAAAGGTCTACCTCTTTCTGCTCGCAAAAGGAGACGACCACCTGCGAGCTAAAAGGCTCGCAGGAAGTCAACATTGCAAAAGCATTCAAGTGTTGGCAGCCAGTTCTTGGGAACCGTAGGCTTTTGGGATAAGGTCCTAAATTCATGCTGAACAGTCTCGAAGTACTCTAACTGCTGGTTTATCACTGGGGTCCTTGCTCCTAACTCACTCTCGCTGTAAGTATTTTGGTGCGAGGTCCATGAGGAAAGGATCCTCGCAAGGGCAGTCTCTTCTGTGTGCACAAGGAAGAAATCATTCTTCCAGTTGTACACTTTATTGGGTTTGTCCAGCGAGGTCATATACTTCCCTTTTTGCTGGAGCTGGAACCAACCAGCCTGGCATCTGTTGTTCTTGGATATCAGATGCATGCGAAGGAAAACATCTGTCCTACATTGCCAGCCCTTCACCTTACAAACAACCATGTAGCCCAGAATGTGACACCAGGACTGGGGTGTCAGTTGTGCGAGGCCAATGCCATAGGCCTTCAACACATTGGTTATAAAAGAATGAAGGGGAAAGCGAAGGCCCAGATCCACCACCGCCTTGTAAATTGCGAAGGTGTCCTCTGGCGTCTGGGTGATCGCAGTTCCCTCAGCAGGAACAACAAATTTTTCCTTCACATCAGGAGCGACGAATCCAATGTGAGGAGCTTAGATGTGCTGGTTCCGCAGGAGTGCGTCCCTCCAGGCCTTTCGCACTATGGTTGACGAAGGACTGTCCTTGTCCTTATCTTCGTCTTCAGAGGATTCCTCCACCTCTTGGGCTTTATTCTTGGCAATCCAGGCCAAGGGGTCCTTATTATACTCCTCCTCATCTTCAACCTTGGTCCTCGCAGTCTTTTTTGGAGTCTCGCAGTCACTGCTCTCCTACAAAGCAGCATCAACTTCTGCGCTTATTTCAGCAGAGTTAGGACTCGCATCCTCCACATGCATAGGAATGCGACCAGAGGTACTTGGTTGGTCCGGTTCGTCCTCATAAAACTGGTCATGTGGCCTCCTAGTAGCCGTGTGTTTAATACGAGGCATCCTGATACGAATAGATAGAGTGACAAGGATGGGACGAGGTGCTACAGGGTGCGAGTACAAAAAATCAAGGGAGGAGGAAAAAGCAGTTAAATTGGAGCCAGGCGAAGTTGGACTAGGCTCTTCCAAGCCCCCAACTCTATTCTTATTGGGTGAAGAGTCCGTAGAACTTGCGTCGCTCATTATTACTTTGATAAAAAAAGAATAAAGAATAAGTGCGAAGTAAGGAAAGGTGCGAACAGTACCTGATGTGCGACGGTTGACGAAGAATCGAAGAAGAAACTTTGAAAACTGCCAACTGCGACGAGGAAACCTGCGAACTGCGACGAAGAACCTTGAAAATCGCGAACAAAAATTGTTGTGGAAGCTGGAAAACTTGCGAAAAGATGGGAAAAAAGGTGCGAGGAAAAGAGGACTAGCGAGAAAGAAGGAAAAAGTCCTTCCTCTCTCTCCTCCAAGGGATAAATATACCCCCTGTTCAACGTCTCCTCTCCTCCTTGAATTTGAAATTTGAACAGGAGGAAGGAGTTTTGAGCGGGAAGCTGAATTTGACGATTTGGCTGCTGCTACGCAAATTTCGATGCTGCGAATTAAATGCTTGGCCTGGCCATCTCTCTCCCACGAAGGCACGCTTCCCAATGCAAAAATAAAGGGAAAAATACCTAGTTTTTATCTGATTTAAGGTTTATTTGTGCAATGTAAATTAATGTAAAGTCAAGATCAAACACCCTATAAATCCAACGATTTATTGGGTCTTTGAGGGGCAAATGATGTGGCACGGAAAATCCCTGCCCACGTGTCCTCCAAATATTGGGTCAAAATGATCCACATGGCAAACGCCACCGTTTTTATTAATCCGAACCAAAACGGGACGGAGAACCAACGTTCCTACACTAAAACAGTAGTAAGGAATGCTCGGAAGCATGGATGAATGACAAGTGTCACCCATCCAAGTGGTTCCTTGGTTTTTGAGGGATTACCTATAAATACCCCAAAAAACCAAGGAAAACACACACAATTCTCATAGCATTTATTGCATAACTCCCAACTACTTTCTCTCTCTAGCTTGGCACTYTTTATTCCCTAAACTCCATACTTACTTAAGCATCGGAGGGGAGATAATCCGAATAGGATTATTCTCCTTTGTGCAGGTGCCARGCCCTCAAGTTTTCTGAGCCAGGAGGTSAAGGAAAGCAAAGAGCAAGTCARCGTGCAATAGAAGGTCAGCTCTCCCGAGGTAGCATTGACGGGAAGCCTCCACCCCTCTCTCAACCCAAAAGCTGAGGAAATATTGTAGCCAGGCCACGTCATCAACCAAATTACTTGCTACAACAATAGTATTGTTTGAATCAATACTCTTACATAAAGTGATATAGTATTGAAAATTACAGAATAATATTTTGAATTTTTTTATGGGGAAGTACGTATTAAAGATATTGCCCATTTTGTGGGGAAGTAACAACCTACATTATTTATTTATTTTTGTGGGGAAATGTCAAAGTAAGTTTATGTTTTGTAACAAAGTACCAATTTACTTAAATATGGCCAAAAAGTCAAATCTCCAACATTGACTACTCGCAACAAATACACTCATTGCATTTAATCTAACTCCACCACGCGCACAATAAAATTAAACACTTCTTGATTCTTCCAACGGTCAAAAATCCTCAACTCCCACCCCTTTATAAACTTTACTTATTTGCTTCCACTCTTCTCAATCTCACTCTATGTGATTCAATTTCTTTTTCTCTTTTTCAATTTTCCATTGAAACAAACTTCCAATCAAAGATTAATTTGAAGGTAACGTTAAGTTTAAAAAATATTACAAAGCAATTAAATATGCATATTCCATTAAGAAAATTTACCTTTTATTGTGAGAATTGAGTAGAAATTCCTCCTTCAATGTTGTATTTCCAGAGCGAAATTAGCAAGTTTGGAAGAGGGAAGAAGTGGATGGAATTGAAGGGGAGATAGAGAGATAGAGGATGAAGATTGAGTCAATCAGTCAATGGATGAAATGGGGATCAAGTTAATTGGATGTTGGTTGAGGTAATAAAGAAGGGTGTAACTCACGCTCCAACTTTGTTGCAAATCTCGAAGAGTAAACGCCGGAGATTTGACTTTTTAGTTGGATTTCAATAAATTGTTACTCCCTCCGTAACAAATTAATTGCAACGATTGGACACTTTTTCTCTCTACTTTATGTCAAAAATCGTTATAGTTAATTCGTTACAGAGGGAGTACCTTGTTACAAAATGATTTTTTTTAAAAGTCGTATGAAAAACGAAGATGATAAAAACAAGATTAAAGTCCATGAAAAAAGGCAACCAGACAATTCTTTGGAAATTGTACGAAAGTTTTATATGGAGATACAATGGTCATATGATGAAGATTCGTAAAATTTGAGGCACAAATAATGACGACATGTACAGTGATTTTCATTGACCTTTTCGGTTGTTGCTTCGCTTGTTGAACAATAACTTATATTTTTTTGGAGTTGAAATTCATTTATTGTCATGTATATGTGACCCTTAGTCCCTTGGAAGAATTTTCGAAAAAATTGTCACATTACATTTCAAAGGGTTCATTTTCAAAGATTATAACTTACGAAAATGAGATTTTTGGACAATTTTTTGTTTTGAAATTGTCAATAAAATATAATAATGAAACTACGCAACATATGAGGTTAAAATTAGGACATCTAATGGGACAATTATTTGAGGCTACATATGCTCAAACTCCCAGCTTTCAAAATGAGTGTATGAAGCACAACACTAAGTAGTTAGGGTTTAAATTTGACGAGGAACCATACCCCATGAACCTTAAGGTGTATGGAAAATTTTTGGCAAAAAATAAACGGTCACCAAAACGGCCCAAAATCGTACTTAAATCCACATTTTTTGGCATCCGGGGACCTGTCGATTAATGACAACCTTAAATTTTAGTGGAAGTTCAATAGGGTCTTGTGGGGCTATCCGTGCAAAATTTCATGCCAAAACGACTTGCAAAAATCCAAATTCCAAAGCAAATATTATCCCTCTACCAATGAGAGATAATAAAATATCGATACCTAGTCGTTTTTCGAGAGTGGCATGTGAAATTGAAAAGTGTAAGGGTTAGTTTGTGTTGGCATAATTTTCCTGATGTGGGGGATATTTTCCCATATTTACCGGCCTCTCATTCTATTTTTCGCGACTTTCGAGACTTTTTAACGAGAATAATAGCAATTTCAAATTGAATTTCACAAAAAATCACATAAAAAATGGACTATTCATATTATATTGAAACTTAATCTCCAAACTTCAAAATCCAAAATTTTGTATGACTTAATTCCAAATTGGTTGGCTCCTAGGAAAAGAAGCATTCGTTCAATTTAACCTATGAAATGACTTGAGAGGTGTAGCATAAGTGAAAGTTTGGATGCAAGTGAAATACTACTACTTTTAATGTTATTTTGATATATAAATATTGTTTGAATAAGAACTTTCTGAAAGAAACTTACTATTATAATTAACTAGTCCACAAGTATGTCGTGTGAAGCATAGAATAGTCAATATCGCATAACCAAAGTCGTAACCCTATTTCTCTCTTTCTCCCTCTCGCTGCCCCTACACCTCTCCCTCGGCTCCATTTTTGTTTCCCGTTGGTAGGGGCTCGCCGACCGGAGAAGGGCTGCGGCCTTTCCTTGTGGCCTACAAGTCCCTCTCTCTTTTCCCTTACTTTGTTTCGTTTCAGGGTGCAACACAAAGCGGTTTCGCGTGGGTTTCCTCCGAGTCGTCGGGGATCGCGGGTGTTGGGTCAAGGCTAGTGCCTATCAGGATTGGTCTTGGTTCGCCTGCTCAGCCCTTGGTGGTTCGTGGTTAGGGTTTAGGCGACGAAGTTGTTCTGTTGGCGTGCATATGGAGTGAAGTAGAGCATTGTTCGTTTTAGGCTTTATTTCGTTCTCTTTGTTTTTCTTTTTTATTTGGTTAGTTATTTTGGTTGTTGGCCTAAGTGACGCAACAAGCATGGTTATCCATAACCTTACATCAGTTATTATGCAGAATTCGCGCGAACTCACAGATGGTATTGCTTCGGATGAAGGTTTTCTTTAAGGCTTTATTTGTTCTAAAATTTGAATAATCATACGATGTATTTCGTTTATTGGATAAGTGAATTGGTATTTGTCACTTAGTTTCTACATAATTGGATTGTAAGTGTCGTTTGGTTTTTCAACATTAATGAAATTTATAAGTTTTTCATGTCAAAATGAATAAGAACTTTCTTTAGAATTCAGAACATAAGCATATATTAATTGTTCCCCTTTCAGTTCTTTTATTAAAGGAAAATTTGCGAAGAAAGACCTTTTAAAAATATTTTTTTGTGAGAAAAGACCTTTTAAAAAAAATTATGTGAAGAGAGATCGTAAAACAAAAAAATTTGCGAGAAGGGACCTTAGTGACCTTTTCCGGCATTGACCCACCTTTTACCTGCTAAATGCACTCTATACTCTAATTACACTCTCTTTTCGCTCCTACACTATGATTTCTTTCTCCTCTCGTCACTCTCAAATCCCCACAATTTCCACAAGCATGCAATATCTTAGGAAAGAAAAATCCATCATGCAATATACCCTCCATCATCAATCAAAACAAGTTTACAAAGCCACCTTATCTTTGCTTCCTAGAGTATGCCCCAATAATAGTTGACCAACTAAACAAATTCCTCTCATACATTTCATCGAACACCTCGCGTGCGTCACCTAAACACACACTCATTTAGCATACATACCAACCAGTTTAGTCTCAATAAAAGGATTAACACCTTCAAAAAAGTGAATTCTAACATGCAATTCATATACCCACTAGCTAAAAAATTCAAAACAATAGTAATCACTCAGCAAAACACACAATCGGAGATTGCAGGAGTTGAGGACGTGGTTGACGCGGGGGGAGCGTGACTGCGTGAGGGTGTCGTCGTGGTCGGTTGTGCACCGTCGTCGAAGAGGCCCTTGACGATGCTGGAGAAAGAGGGCGACGTCATGGTCTTTTGGGGGCTATTTAGTGGCCCCATTAATAGTGCTGCTTCTCTTCTCTTCTATACTCTTTCTTAGGGTTAGGGTTCGGAGGGGTGATTGGAAGATGATGAATTGAAGGAGAATGGATGAATTGAGGGATCACTAATTGTGGGAGATGAAGAATGAGGGGTTTCTTATTTATTTTTTTTTGCTACAAATTAATGAGGAGTGTATAATGTAAACAAGAGTGAAAATAGTAGGTAAAAGGTCGGTCAATGCTTGAGAAACATGGTTAACGCTGAAAAAGGTCACTAATTAGGTCCCTCCTCACAAACCTTTTTTGTTTTAAGGTCTCTTCACATGATTTTTTTTAAAAGGTCTTTTAAAAGTTCTTTCTTCGCAAATTTTCCTTAATTAAAAGTTGAAACAATTTGGCTCGTCGTGGTGACATACAACTAGTCATAGATGACACTCTTGCTTTTATTTCCAATTTTAATAGTTGTTCTTTTAATTTTTGTTATCGTGATTGAACGAAGCGGCTCACCGTGTTGCTAAGTGGGCCTCAGCTTCGTGTAAAGATGAGATGGCATGAGAGAGGGCCTCTGTGCTCGAGAGTAATTGTTTCGGACTTTTCCAATAATCTACAGCCTACCCTTTTCCGATAAAAAAAAAAAGTTGGGGTTGCTAATTACCCCAGGTATTTACTTTTATACCACCCGTATTTTCCCGTATTTTGAGTGTTAGGACTAAATTACCCTCATATTACTTCACCCCACTCACTCACTCATTCACGCCCACTCATCATCCTCTCCTCGTCTCTCTCTCTCTCTCTCTCTCTCTCTCTCTCTCTCTCTCTCTCTCTCTCTTCTCCTCTCTCTCTTCTAAACCTTCCTATCATTCAATCAACAACTTCACAACCACCAGCGTTGGCCGTCGTAGCTCGACCAACAGCGACCCCAACCCAAAATCGTCGACCCATCACCGCATCCATCGTCGCACACAGCCGCCTCTCCTTTATGACGTTGAAGTCGTGTCCTCCTCATCCACTCTTGGTGACAGTCGTTCAATTACAAACCACAACCCACCCCCCGACAACCCAATGCTGCTGTTAGACCACCGTCACTGCAAGTATCGCTGCCCCTAACTTCCCCTCGCATCATCAGGTTTTCGTTAATTTACAAAAAAAAATGTGTTTGAAATTATGTAAAAAAATAAAATTAGATGGATAATTTGCATTCTAGTACTTGATTGTTTAGATTCTTAACCACACTCGTAAGTACTTTGATTGTGAGTGTACTTTGATTGTTACAAAATAAAATATAGGTTAATTTGTGCAATTCAGTACACTCACACTCGTAATTTCTCAACCCCTTTTTTAATTTGTTAGATTCTTCAACTGCTGTGTTAGATTGTCTGTTGTTTTTGATGTTTTTGTGTGATGGTTGTTTTTTTTAATAGACTTGAAATTTATCATGATTTTATAGTTAGGAACTTGTAGTAAGTACTTTATGATTTAATTAGTGAAATAATTAGAGCAATTAAATCCCCAAATTATCAGTTTTTTGGTTTTTAATGTAGAATTTGAAAAAAAAATAAAATAAATGATGATCATCCACCAAATGCAACCTAATGTAATGTGCCTCCCTGAACTCAATGAGTGCGATGCAAGCTCCTTCTTAGGACCCTCTTGTGTAGGGGTAGATGAATTCCTGGCAAGAACAGCTGCAACAACCGATACATTGACGTTTCCTGGCATCAAATGTTAAAGGAAATTACTGCACAACGCATCGGAACAGATTGCAATGGCGTACAAATCTTGACTGACTTCCATCCAATGTCCTCGACCGGCCAAAGCGACGATTGTAACGTAATCCGTCTCCAAGCCTCTTCCGCGAAATTGACGCCCACCATATACGACATCATATACATCCGGATGTGTGCCTATGATCTCTCAGTCTCATGAAATTTCTAACATTGGGGCCAATCCCTTTCACCACCATTTGAATGCATCTGCGACAACTTCTAAAGCCACAATGACCATTGCCTACACGTTATTTCCACCAATAATGTATGGAAGTATTACATTAGGACATCATTGTAATACGGAAAGTCATTCTCTCCAACGTCCATGTATGAGCCTGCAAAAAAAAAGAATTGAATAACTACATTTGAAAATGAAATGTTAATTGCAATAATAATGAAATAATTAAATATAATCGAAATTGAAAAGGCAAGAAAACAATGTTCACACACCGAGCGTGCATTTGTGATGTTGACCTCGATGCAGTTCTAGATGACAGTTACTCATGTCCACTAGAGGTAGGCGTCTTAGTTTGACGATCCGCTTTCTTCTTCTTGTCATTCTCTGGCTTCTTCTCCTCTTTGAGTACTATTTCACCTCTGGATTTCGAGGGTTTTGTTTCCTGGGTACATGGGTAGCATGCAAAACACGTGACACATTATCTCAAACTGAGCTGATCAAGTGACCTCGCCTGCTGCGCACAACGCATTGAAATGATCCATATCTTGACATAATTTCATCAACAACAAGAGGGTCGTCCACACCATCGCCACTCAAGTGTTCTCCAGAATACATGAATTCTGATCGAGATAGAATCCCAACCCAGTTATCATCAACACGCTTCATCTCACAAGCACATGGAAGGCCACAATTGCTCCTTAAAACACATCCACACAATTCCGAGGCTTTGTTTTCGCCCAAGTCTTTCATCCTCGCCTTTCTCGCTCGCCAGCAAATCTTAATGCATGAGCACTGACACGCCCAACAATGTTCTGGTTATTGGCGGACTCTGTATCTTGACACCGTGTCAGCGCCGAGACTCCTCAAGTTGGAACTCAAGTTGGTCAACTGCGCGCTCCACCATTGCATTCATGGCGCTCATAAAAAGCTGATTCACAGCATGTGTGGAGGTTAGCAACCAACTCTTCAAGATGAATGTTGTGACTCAGCTCGACATGTTGTTGTGTTGTTGAATGAAGAGACGTGTTTGTCCAGGCTGTTACAAATTTCTCCTTATTGGAAGCCAAGTCCTTTGCAACATAGTCGAGCAATTTTTGGGTTCCTCCTCCATGGCATTCATTCATTCTCTTAACCGCAGCCTCATATCTATGCTTCACTATGGCATACATAATTGAGGCCCTATGAACCTTTGCTTGAAAAGCTCCGCCACCTTTGTCTTTCTCAAACAAATGATATGCACGAGTCTCCACATCTTTGTTATGTGCCAAGTGCAAGAGCAAGTGTGCCGATCTCAGGGAATATGTTCTCTAAGCCGCCATTAAACCCAACTCCACGATCAGTCACAAGTGGCAGTTAGGGCGACGCGACTGTCCAGCAAGATGCTAAGCTTATCCAAACCCATGTGTAACTCTCATGTGTCTCATCTTCATCAAGGCCACACCAATCAAAAAGTTATGGTTCGTCGGAGACATACCTACCATCTCGAACAGTGGCATAGGTTACTTGTTGGTTTTGGTAAGTCGAATCCATAAGGCTTACTAAAGGATGTACGCAACAAGTTAATCATGTCGGAGAGGCAGCAAGATGTGGAGTGTATTTGTGTATCCCTGTCAACCTTATCCACTTTTGGTACTGGTGCTCTCAGGCAAGATGATAAATTGAGCCATCACCTCCCTCCCTTCAGAGTCCTCAACTTTCAACTTTTGATTTCAGATTGTAAAACCTTTTGATGTTATGATGCTACATGTTCAATTCCAATTGAAAGACCGAAGAACATTCGCTCAGCTTCGTTTGCGCATGTCTCATGCTTTTTGCTTGAACTTAGCAGCATGACTCATGGACGGCAGCTTGTCGATCGACCCTCTTTGTAGTTTGATTAATGGGTGGTGTGTTTCCCGTACGTTTCTCCTGAGCACCTCAACTGTCCAAACGCCCGTTTGAAGATTTCCGAGCGCATGAAGCTTGAATTTACAACCATGCTTTCGTTTTCGTCTTCTTGGTCAACTTACTCGGATCACCTCGATACCGCTCTCCATGATTGCCACCTCAAATACACACCTCTCTTACTGGATGTCGGTTGTGCGAAGAAATTACTAGCTCAAAACCTAGTTCGATAGCAATTCTTTACATGTTCCGCAACCTCAATTGTGACAGCAACTCCAATGTCAGTCACGAGACGATCACTGTAGTCGATTACCATCTCCTTCGTCAAATATTTCTAAATGTAGACATAAACAATTTAAATTCAAAACTATATTTAAAAATTAAAATGAGAACCTTAGCAACAAAACAAAAATAAAAATAAAAATAACAACAACACACTCGCAATAACAATTCGTAGATATAAACAATTAAAAATCAACAACCAAGTTTCAAAATTAAATGAATATTAGATGCAAAATTACCAACAGAAAAAAAACACACTAGCACTAACAACTCTATGTCGTGTTCACTATCACTAAGTCAATCGAAATTCATATATTTTTAAAAATTCAAATCAACAACACAAAACTACTACTAATGAACTATAACTAATTCGCTTACAAATTAATTAAATGCAACAAATCTAACATTTTATTGATTAAATAATAATACAAAACAATATTTAACATGAAAACTAATTTAACTCCCTTTATTAACTATAACTATGAAGTCTTATGAAACCACAATTGATCAAAATATCCACAATTTTTGTTAAAAAAACGAAAAATCTAACTTGCATGTCAAAATCACGTAGGTCCAATGGGAACCTGCGTGATTTCTATGCACAAGGCCCATGGAAACTTGCGCGATAAGCACACACAGGCCCAACGGAAACTTACGTGTGTGAATAACACAGGTTACCATTGGACCTGCGTTCCAAAATCACGCAGGTTACCGTTGGACCGGCGTTCCAAAATCACGCAAGTCTCCATTGGACCTGCGTGATTTTTGAACGCAAGAGTCCAAATCTGAGAATTGCAGAGACGCGATAATCGAATTATGACATTCAAGTTTCGACTGTACCTCGACCACTGTTGCTTCCACTACTTCGACGGCTTGCTTCCACTGCCTTGGTGGACGTTGGACGCCACTTGTGGTGGTGGTGGAGGGGCGGCAACGCGGAGCAAGGACGACGTTACCTTGTAACAATCGAAGTGCGTCATGGGAAAGGCGAGACGCCGCATCGTGGTGGAGGATTCACGCAGCCCATTGCAAGGTGTCCAGTAGTGGTGGTGGTGGTTGCTAGGTGACGGTGGTGGTGGTGGTTGCTAGGTGACGGTGGTGGTGGAGCTTGCAAGTGAAGAGTGGTGGGGTAGTGTGTGGGTAGAGAGAGAATGGGGATTATGATCCAAAATCTCATTAAGGGTGAAAAGGGAACTTTGATACGTATTTTAGGCGATATGGAGTAATTTCAGGCGGTATTTAACAATTCAGAA
>SNQN01013410.1:0-13344 GCA_008642245.1 Bassia scoparia | reverse complement strand
TTTCATCGGCGGAGAAGCACCAATGCAATGGTGTAGAACTAGACAGAGTTTGACAAAGGTCGGGCTAGCAATAGTTGTCGCGTGGGTCACACCACCCACGACAGCCCACCGGGGAGCGGCGATCCTCCAATCTACTACCAGCGGTGAGGTTCGTAATGTTTTAAGTCAATTTTGCATGTTCCTCTTCTTGTTATTATTAGTTTACTTGTTTAGCTTTTCTTTTCGGTTCTAATTGCGGTGATCTTCTCTAACTTGTCAGGGTGTTTGGGAGGTCCTTGGTGTTGTTCGGCGATGATTGTATGTGTTGGTGTTTGTCGTACTTCCTTCTCTACCCCTTGGTTTTAGTTGTAGTTTTAGTTCTAGTTTCGGTTTGGGGTTTTCGGGGTTAGGGTCGGGGTTTTTGGGCTTTGGGTTTGGGGGGATGGGGACGGGGTTTTCGGGGTTTGAGTCGGGCTAGGTTTCGGGTTTGAAACGAGATTTACGTCGAATTTAGGGTTTGTGGTGGGATCGGGTTTATGCCCGAGTGGTTTGTGTTTTGGTCAAGTCTATGCCCGACTGGTGGCGTTGTGTTATGGACGGGTTTATGCCCGAGTGGTGAATTTATGTTGTGGTTGGATCTATCCCCAAGTGGTGACGTTGTTGTGTGGTCGACTTATGACTTTGTGTTGTCTCAGCCCGAGTTTTGAGTTTGTATTGTCCAAGGATGGGGGTAGTTGGAAGTGCTTGTTTGGGTCTAGTAAGAGGTTAGCCGTTAGGGGTTGTGCAGTGATTCGCCGTCCTCTAGGGGTTGGAAGTTGTGTTTAAGTCGGTGGCCTTGTGTTATTAGTTCCACCTCTGTTCAACGAAGCATGTTCGTTTTTGCAATGATATCAGTTATCATTGCCTTCAAAGCTATTCATCTGAAGGAGACAACCCATTCGTGGAAGACTAGATCTCCACCGTGTTGCTCGAAAATCTCATTCACAAAGAGTTTGAAGGTACCCTTCACAGAGGGAACTTGTTTCCAATCATCGCAAGTTCAGATGTCTGTTCATCAGAAGAATCCCAAGTTATGACTTTCATTCGATCTCAGGGATTGCTCTGTTGGTGAAGGCTTCTACACCTTTCCTATGTTCTAGTTGCTTCGGGTTGTGCGTATCGGTTCATCTCATCCGATTTCTTCAAACGCCAGGAGAACAGTGTTTATTTTTATGTATTGTTTTATTACCTATTATGTAGGTCTTGTTGGTTAGTTAACTCCAGCGTTGTTGTAAGAGGAAGTTTGGCTTGTATTTGTAAGTTGTTTAGTTTCGCTAGTGTTAGTGGTAGGAGCAAGGTTCTTTCAGCCTATGTACCAATTGTTTATATCGAGAACTATGCCACTTAACCTGTTTCTATTTGTGTCATCTACCAAAAAAACACGAGTACACGACATAAGATATACGCCAATGGTTCGACTTTTCTGCAAAGAATTGAGCATGAGCATGTGTGATAGCTCATTTTAGGGAAAACCCCATAAAGATAAAGGAATTTACAAATTTACAAGTGCATCACAACACATGGATAAGTTATACATGAGTCTCATGTTTAGAAAATTGATAAGAATTTGGCAAGGCACGTCACGATATTGTCTTGGCTTATAGACACGATCACAAAGGTACCAAGCTTGGCAAGTGGGGCATCCTAGCATGGCCTATTCGTACCTTTAGGTATAGACATTATTTGATTTCACATTTTAGTATTGTATCAAGTCTCAATACGTCACATATAAGAGAATTTTTAATGGCTAAATGAGCTTGTCATAACACATAAGAACTTTACTCATTTTAAATTTCGACTTATTTGTACTTTAATGGTCAGTTATTAGCTTGTCATTTAATGAGTCAAGTTGTCAATAAACTCATTGATTTCAACCTATCATATGCTTCCTTTTAGAGTCCGTTTAGTTCACTTTATTTTTACATATTTCATTAAAAAATAATTTTAAAAATTTAAATAATCGGAAATAAGTTCAGATCAGTTCCAAAACGTTAAAATAGATTTATTTTTAAAAGTCACTTAATTTAAGGTTACTAGAGATAAGTTCTCTAAAAAAATTAGAAAAGTTGAAGTAAAATTCATTGGTTTAGATCTTATTTCTCTTGTAAGAGGATGCTTAATTATGGTAGGAGATGAATGTGAGTATGTGCGTATGTGAGTATGAGGTCATTAAATTCATCTTGCTAACATCTCAATTCTCAAGTCAACTTTTTATCAGGGGAATACTATTTAAAGTCCAGTTTTACTGGAATAAAAGTCCATATTTCAATCGACTTCTCTTTTTTACCCTTTTAATCTTCCTAAACCCTAATCCACCCACCGGAAAGTCGAAGGAGTCGTTGGTGAAGGCCGCAACCACATTCATTCGGAAGAGGCAAGCGTCGACCATCACGGACCCCACCGCCGACCAACCACCCTCACTCACGGCAGCAGAGCAGGCTGCAGAGCAAGTACGTAATTTTTTTTTTATGTTAGACGCCTTGTATAGGCGGCCACAACCGTGGCTGGGCGCCTGCCCTAGGCGTCCCAGCCATGGTTCGAACGCCGGCTCAGCTGCGAACCATGGCTGGACGGCCTAGGCAGGCGCCAGCCACGGTTTGGCCGCCTATACAAGGCGTTGGGTGGATTTCCAACCCGACGTCCAACAATTTAATTTTTTTTTTTTAAAAAAAATAATTATTATTTGTTTAATTAAATTATATTTTTATAAATTTTCTGCTTAATTCATTTGATTTTTTGTTTTTCATGCTTATTCATGTTATTTATTTTATTTAATTTGCATGTTTTGTATGTTATTTATTTATTTTAATTTACATTTTTGTATGTATTATATTTTATTAGCATTTTTGTATGTTATTATTTATTTATTTATTAATTGATTTTTGTATTTATTTATTTAATTTTGAATGTTTTATATTTTATTTATTTATTTGCAGCTTAATTCATGTTGTGTAAAGACATCTTTTTAGAAATTTGCATGCTTAAATAATTTTGTACAAATTTTTTAAATCTTATTTATCATTTTATAATTTTCTAAATAAATTATTTAATGTGTTATATATTTAAATACCTTAGTTAATTATAATATTATGATAATTATCTTACGTGTTTAAACTTGTGTGTATTCTAAACTTGTTTTTTTACAATTCAGCCTCCTCGTCACGGTGTGGAAAGGACTGTTTAGGCGTCAACCCGTGAGGATGACTCTGGTCCACGGCATTTGCTGTCGCGTGGCGTATCTGCATCCGTACGGAGGACAGGCCAGGTCGAGATGTGCGACGAAGTTGCATATGTCCAGTCACGACGAGGTCAAGGCAGTGGCAATCAGGATTCCACGATGATGACGCCGACCATGCTGATGATGATGCGGGAGACGACGCTGATGCCTTCGAAGCTGAAATTGAGCGTTAGTGTGAGACGGATACCGATGTCAGTGGCGGGTGTTCAGGGTGCTAAAGGCTGATTTGTTGCTGGGAAGCAACTCTTGAACCACAAAGGCTCGAAAGGATGCAAGGTGGCGAAGGGTAACGATGGGCGTGTCACTGCTGGTCCGGTTCCCGGTGGTCCTAATGACATCAGTTTGATTCCATTCATCGGCGGTCATGTTGCGCTCGAGATTTTGATGCAATGGGTATCCGAAGGTGTTGAGGTTCATAAACGGTACACACTGGCTACGAGCTGAGAAGAATTGGTGCGAAATTTGAGTATTCAATCGCAGCAGCTTATTCGCGAGTCTAGGCCTTGGCAAGTCCCCTTTGTGTCTTTGAATCTCTTACTGGCGCTCATAACGGCTTTCGTTGAGAGATGGCATCCTGAGACAAACAGCTTCCACCTACCTTTCGGTGAGATGACTATTATGCTTCATGATGTGTATCAGATCTCGCCTTCACACTGAAGGTTCTGTTGGTGAAAGTGGTGGACTCGAAGGCTCTACCGCAGTGGACATCTTCTTTTCTCCAGCTTCTTACACGACTAGTCTGACCGGTACAGATATGACGAACACTGCAGTCTTGTTGTAAGACTATTCTTGACCACTGTCGTAAGGTGGACCGTATGAGGATACGCAGGTGGCTCCATTTTGTCTCTTATAGGTGGTGGTCTCCTATTCACTGATAAGAGTGTCGTCGAGAGAAACATGATTTCATCTTCGCAGATCAGATTGCTACTCAGTCGGGTGTTTGTGGGATCGGCCACTCTAGCACTACGTACCGTCAGTTATGCATGGCTAGTCGTGCTGAGACATCTCAGATAGGCGGTTGTCTTACTCTACTACAGGCATGGATATACGAGTACTTTCCGATGTTTAGCCTCATAGAGACAGACTATGTTGGATTCTGGTACTCCGCATGCTATGATGTGGAATGGTCTAGTGAGCCTAAGGGCAAGGACGAGCTTCGTCTCGCCGGATTGAGGCCCAAGATAGACTTGTTGACTGCTACTTCGGTATGTTTGATTTAATGTTTACTGTTTTTGTTTTTAATATCATCTTTTATTTGTTGCGTTGCTAACTTTCTTTCTTCACAGATTGATTGGCTGCCTTACGCATAGATCCTGCGATAATGGTCCTAGGACTCTATATATGGGTACTATTGTTTCATGACATCGTCGAGCCGTATATGGCTATGCGTTGCCTACGTCAGTTAGGTCGGCACAGTGTATCCCCGTCCACCTATTCAGCCTGAGTCAGCTTCAAGACAGCGAAAGGGACATATAAGGTGGAACATGCAGCTGGAGCCCTCCTTTCGAGCTGGACCTCTTTTCCTCATGGTGAGATTAGCTTGACATTAGATCGCTTTGCGCGGAACACCCTCCGAATTTGTATGCAGTGAGTGGTGATTACATGACTTGGTTCTTGCGGTGTGTCGCATCCACGTTTACTACAGTCCCCAGAGACTGGTCCGACGATTGCAGAGATGCCTCCTGTGACGGCTACAGAGGAGGTAATTTTTTTTTTATTTATTTCATAGTTTTTTTTATTTTTTATTTTTTGTTGATTTTTACCATTAATTTTGTTGCAGTGGTAAACTTATGGAAAGGCGTAGTTGGTGCTTGACGCTGCACCAACATACATGCAAGAGTAATGATCCTGCGTTCAAGAAGGCGTTCGGTTCGGATGCAATGAATTGTGTCGTAAATGAGGTCTGCAATTGTCGAGAGCAGCCAACAATCGAAGACGCGCCTGATGATTCTGATTCGGATTCGGATTCTGATTCCGACTCTGAATCTCATTCTGCTTCTCATACTGATTTTTAGTTTCCACGTTTTTAATTATTGGTTTTGGACTAGGATTTAAGTGTTTGGACTTAGACATTTTATGCAGTATTTTGATGTTGGATTTTTTATTAGTATTTGTTCTCAGTTTTTTTTATGTATTTTGGGTTTTAAAACTACGGTGTCATACCGCTAAATAAGCTGCAACAACTACATAATAATAAAGTATGTCATACAAACTACCTATCATAGTAGAAATCATATTACAAACTAATA
This sequence comes from Bassia scoparia, assembly GCA_008642245.1. Taxonomy (NCBI): domain Eukaryota; kingdom Viridiplantae; phylum Streptophyta; class Magnoliopsida; order Caryophyllales; family Amaranthaceae; genus Bassia; species Bassia scoparia. The sequence continues at coordinate 7,839 of SNQN01013410.1, read as the reverse complement.
ATCACTAAGTGAACTTGTTGTTGACTCGGAGTGCGTTGCGTCAATCTATCCCAAAGGGCTCTCCTAGAAGCATACAAATCATCCAACCATTAACGCTGCATCATGTAAGATCTTCCCACAAAGGAGAGAATAGTGGAACTGGGAACCCATGTTGCAGTGTTACGCGTATGTATGTCGAAAGTACGAGGTGCGCTATGACTAACTCCATGTTGGCCTAGTTTTCCTACCACCAATACTCAAAGGCAGAACAGTTACGAGTAGTTTGGATCAGCATTTACGGTTTACCGAAAACATATATAGTACTGTATTGTTTGCAATCTGGAATAGGTCTACTACTACTCCATCTGATCTCTGGACGCTGCACCATCCTTCCCAATTGATTCGGTCAATGGCTTGCATAACGTGATCAATACCATAGATGTGCCCATAAACGCCTACGTCGCCACAATTTCATTCAGTTGTTGCTCGCCTAACGAAATCCCACCTCTCTCGTATCATGATGAGATGGCATCGGCAACACAACGAAAACCACAATTCCCGTCACCCGTAACATCAAGCCAATCTTCGAGATACGGAAGAATGACCTCCTGGGCTCTATCGACGTACGGGAAAGTAGATGTGGTACCTAAATCAACAAACAATTTAAAATTTTCAAAAACATAATATCTAAATAAAAAACAACAAAATATTTAAAAAAACAAAAATAATTAAAAAAACAAATGTACCGAAAACCTGTACCATTTTGCGACGCATCAAGTCCTGATGTACGACCCCGTCGACGTCTACTACGACGACCATGAACTCCCAACCAAAGGTATCCGTTGTGTAGCCCGGACCTTCTTGGTGCACCCCGAGATTCACGTTGGAACTGGTTCATGTATGGATTTCCGGATCCCGGATCCAAGTGTGGTGAAGCTGACCATGAATCAAACAGGAGATCAACCTCCTTACAGACCGGATCACTAGCTCGAACCTCATCCACTACTCCATAAAAAACTGTGAATCTTGTTCGGCTCTTCTGCAAATGTGGAATGTCAACTCCATCCCCAAATAATCAATGTCGTCAGAAGGCGTCGATCTCACCCAAGTACACACCTCGATCCTCATCCATAGCATCGAAATGGAACAAGCACAAGGTATGCCGTGAGTTTGCATCACCACACAATCGCATTCTCCACATTGTAATTCCATTCGGCTAGCTTGACAATCTCTTCCGCCATCAGTGTCATACAATGGTTCGACACCTTACCTTGTAAGTGCACAAAAGTAAAATCCGTCAAATTCAGTTATCATGCGTGCCTGCAAGGCTCAAGAGAGCTCTTAATCTCGATGATTTGACTCTCAATTCCGGCGTGCATCTGCTCGAACAATGTGTCTGCGGCAGAGTAGAGCTTTGGATCCAGTTTTTTATGTAGGAGTGTTGACTTTCGGTCTGCGGAGTTGTCGTTTCCCGAAATGACGAACCGTTGTTCGTCCATGCTTTCACGACTTTTCTCTTATGCTGCAGCAAGTCTGTCGACGGTACTCCCCAATCTTCGATGACCCTGCCTCAAGATCACAAGAGGCTTCCCTAAGTTCCCCTGGGGGTATCCAACCCACATACCACTTACTAAGAGTTGTGTCTTCTTCTCCTCGTACTCCTCCTCTGTTGCAGAGTGGAGTAAACCTAGGACCACGATCCTCCTCCAATTTTTGTGCATTCCAGTTGCCTCGTTTTCTCCGAACCCAACCCTCAACATCACGATTTATATGCCACTGTGCAAAGCAAGTGGGAATCGGGAAATATCTACGAATAGGCGGGAACAAAGCAAGCTCTCGATCAGTCACAATTGCATTTGGTTTTACACGAGTCCCAATCAAAGTTGGCAAGCATCTCGAGAAACCACCTGAAATCAATTCAATTAAAAATTAATTCTATCATCATTTCTTAAATTAAGTGTGCCGTATCTAAAATATAGTTATTACCTATCAGCCTTGCTTCCGTCCTTCAACAGTGCCCAACCGATCAAAAAGTTCTTGTTTGTCGGAGGTCTCCTATAACCTCCACAGGAGAGATTGACTACTTGTACCATGTAGTCTTGTACAGTTTGAATCCAAGAGTATCACATGGGATATGTGCGAAGGATGTCACGGATTCCCGATCGAGCCACAAAAGTACGAGTAACACAACCAGTCTCATCAGAATCAAGCCAGAACAGGTACTTATACTTGGCTTGCTAGTGCGAGTACGTTGAGCAGGATTCTGTACCATGCTCTTCTGCCGCTTCAACCAATCTCTGCGTTGTTTATGTGCTCTGTTAGGGTTTAACTCGGAAATTGAGCTTAATAGATCTCAGAATTGGAGGGTATTAACTTGCGCCATCGGTCATACACTGATCATTTTTACCGGCGGGGGGGAGTAATGACGCTGAGCTGTCGGTGACCTCCGCATACACATCAATCCAGGTTTGCTTGCCAGATCAGTCATTGTCTTAACAACCACACCTCACCCTCGATGTGACTTTCAATTTAAATGTACATCCAAAACCCTTTCTTTTTGTATGTCTACGCTGAGCTGTCTCCATATCTCGGGGCTCTTTCGGCTTCCAACGGTCACAACGAAGGTAGATGTCACCCTCCCATTACGTGTTTTCACAGTGTCAATCACCAAGAAGAAGCCTAACGTATAGCCATGTTTTAAACCAATCAATGGCTTCATCACGGGAACTAAATCCTCGATCGAGTGAAATTCGAGTTGTAATCCGTGCCCACGATCGGTGTAGGAGACTACATACAAAAAACGCGAAAAATATTTTGATTAATTATAAGTTTAATTACTAAATTTAAAAATATATAAAAACCGCCAAAAATTTGAATTTCAAATAAATTGGACTTCAATTTGGTTTGACGCCTCACCAACATACCCTCAGAACCATGGTCTGGGCGCCTGCAGAGGCGCCAGACCATTGACTGGGCGCCTATACACGCGTCCAGTCCAGATGGTCCTGCGCGCTCTGCCAGGCGCCAGACCATGGTCTGGTGTTTTGGTGAGGCGTCCAAACCCATGTCTATGCTAATTCACTAAGCAGTTAAAGGTGTTTATCTCCATTTCGTCGGCATTTGTCTACTTGCCGACTACTCCGATGTGTTCCGGTTAGAATTCCGACGACGTACTCGATGTGTTTCGGTGAAATTCGACGGTCAAGCACTAGAACGGTCGGAAAATTACACAGTCGATGGTGGTCCACGGTGTTGTAAGGAGGGAATTGGGTGGAGTTAGTGAGAGATGTTAGTGAGGGTAAGTATGGTAGTTTACTAATAATATGGACTTAAATTCTAGTAAAAATGGACTTTGTTTAGCAATCCAGTTTTTATCATGATGTGTAAAACAAACACTATTTTTGTATGGCTTTGAAACAACTAGACATTAATTCAATTCATTTGAAAGAAATTCAAAGGTTGATTAAAGAACCGTGTAAGTTAAATTAACATCTTTTCAATAATCTTCTTCACACATCATAACACAAATGAGGAGAACCACCCACACATCAATATAAGATATGGAGTATATTGTATCTTTGATCAATGAATTTGGAGGGGTACCATGATGAATTTATATTTATGTCTATGGACTTTTATTAAAGAAAAAGGAAAGGGGAAACATTGTGTTTTTGGACTTTAAACCAACAAAGAAAATAAACCACTATGATATAGAGGTGATCAAAAAAGCCCGGACCGTCCTGACCCGTAATTTTGCGGGCTTTGATCACGATTTTTTCGACCCGAATTCGGGCGGGCCCGACCCGAAATCTTCGTTTTTTGACCGGATTTTGGCGATCAAAATTTAGGCATTTTGGTTAACTCTTGGACCCGGTCCGAAAAAGTCCGCTAGACCCGCCCTTATTTTTCGGGCTTTGGACACAAATTTTAGGCCCGAATCTAGGCCCGGCCCGACCCCGATTAAAGGACCTATATTTTAGGTTAAGCCCGTCCCGAATCCGTCCCGGCCCGTGATCACCTCTACTATGATATTATCAGAAAAAAATTCTTTAAATTACGTAATTTGCATTGCACAATAAGTTATTTGTGAGGTACGGAGTAAATTATTGAACTATTCTCATGATCCTTAACCAAGGTGTCATAAAACTCATAATCATGACTTTGGAATGATTTTTTTTATTGGGATGTCGCCTATTAAAGTTTTCATGCAAATCTTCACGAGAAATCAATCTACTTTAAAAAGGTCGTGTAATAGAAAATTCGTCGTAATATAACAAAAACACTTTTTTTGTAAGACAATTTTTTCAACAATTGACTTTTTACGTTTTTTTTTTTTAAATTATCAATGATAAGTTTATTTTGTTGAAATTTTGCTCATTTTACCATGTTATTACGGGGAGTATATGATCAACCTTTTGACAAAATTAAACTACTAGTACAATGAGAAAGAGGATGCATAATTTGCACCCCAAAAAAATACAAAAAAATACAAAAAAGATGATGCATAATTATCCGCTGTAATGTAATAGTCCAAATATTAGGTCAGAAAGTGAAACCTTTTGCAAATCAAGTAAAATTGAAAATTTGAAGGCAAAAAGTGTTTGACGTTGCAAAATGAGGAGTAAGAGGACTACTTAAAGCGCAGCTCATGTTTTTAGGAATCGGACGGAGGAATAACTGTCTAATTCTTCAATTCGCCCAAATTCACCCCTCTTCGATAATAAACATCTAAACCTCCAAACCATCGCAATTTCCCACAAATTAACAGCATCATCAACTGTATATTAACAAAACCCATCTTTCAATTTTCTGGAAAAAACCGCTTTTTAAATCCAAAATTCAATAATTTGACACTAAGCCTTCAAAATCAACGCTGCTGAAAACATCTTTGGGCAAGAAAGATTTTGAATTAAGTTCTGGGTTCTAAAGTATTGGAATACTTAATTGAGATTTGAGAATAATGGAAGGTCACAAATTGATCTGAGTTTACCATGTGAACGTCAAAGATTGCAAGTTTTGCCTTCTTCATGCCCTCAATAATTTGTTATTAGTAACTATTTTTCTCTCCTTTCGTTTATTTGAATTGGTTTTATGTCTGAATAATTGTGTATTCTGTAAAATTTGCTTACGTAAAAAATGAAATAAGTTGCACTTTTTTAGTTCAATCTTGGGAATATTATTTTGGTTTTGAATGAAATTTTAGGGAAGAAAGATGCAATTTAGCAGGCAAGATTTTGATGGAATGCTGAAAGAACTCATGTGGATAAAAATCCCTACCCAGTAAAAAAATGGACCCCAAAATCACTGTGATTAAGCACTCAAAATAAATACCTATCTAATATATACTGGAGAACCATAGACTGTAAAATGTAATTAAATTGGCTTCCCTGAAAAAAGGAAAGAGTGGAAGTGGGGTGCATGTATTCAGCGAATGGTTGTTGCTTCGATTGGAAATCTTGATAATGTTTCAAGAAAATGGGTTGGAATGGGGAAAATTGTTGTGGAAAGTTTCCTGTGAAGAAGTTTTGGTGGCTTTGGGAAAATCAGGCAAAAATTGGCTTACTATGAGGAAGATAATCGGTTTTTGGTAAAATAATTTATGGATAGTGAATTCACTCAGAAAACCCTTTAATGCTTTCACAACGATGGCGAATATAGGTTTAGGGTGTTTTTGAATTAGATGCTTTTCTGCTGATTGGTCAAAATTTTGCTTTTTAGAATAGTGATAAACCACAATAAATTGAATGCTTTTTTTACGATAAGGAAAAGTAATTTTGTATAGAACTCTTGGAGAACTATTGAAATCCAAATTTTGAAAAACTGGTGGTAAATTTTTAGAAGTGAAGGACACTTTTAAAATTTGTTCCATGATGCCTTATGCGAGCCCTTTTTCTTCGTGGATAAGAGGAAGGTAAGGACGGTTATTATACTGAAAATCAAATTTTATTGATTTAAAGTTTGGTGAAATGGAAAAAGTTTAAATGGAGAACCGGCTGAAAAATGTTAAGAGCCTCTGTTCCCGTGCCAAGTGAATAAATACAGAAAGCTGAAAAGGCCTGAACCCAAATTGTTTTATCCTTGTTTTTTTTTCTAATACAAAATTGATGTCACCCCACATTTTGAAGTGGTAAAGTCTCAACGAAAAAGGACGGTGCCTGGTCAGTGGCCTTGAATCTCAGAATTTCTCCAACTATGTAAAAGTTGGTTTGCTTTGAATTGCGGTAAAGAAATCAAAATATGAAACCTTGGTTTATAGCTTATTGCTTCCTTAAAGTTTCAAGTTTCATTTGTTTGTGTTTCTACTCAAGAAATACTTTAGCATAAATGTTATTTTTGACGAATTAAAGTTTTATTCTATAAAATTCCTTTTCCCTTGTTCACAATGCTTGCCTGAAGCAATGGTGCCTCAATGGTTATGCTGCTTTCGAGCTGGGAATTGATGTTGATATGAAATCCCCCCCCCCCCCCCCCTCCCCCCCCACATTTAGATTCATTGGAAAATAGAAAAATATGAAAACTTGCAAAAGAATAAAGGTTTGTGGAATAAATAAGGGCCGTGGTCCCTTGTTTTTCACTTATGTAAAATTACAAACTTGAGGATTTTGTTGACAYCTTAATGCAWCCTTTTCTTAATAATTTTTTTTGGCATTACTTTTGTCCATGCTCTCTTTGTTTCACAAGATAGAAACACTTCAGAAGTGAGGGGGTATACATTACTGCAATTATTTCTTACAAGTAACTTTTGCTTGAAACAATTGGGTCATGTATGAGACTGYTTGACCTTTATGTGGATGGGTGACTTTTTAGAGCTGCAATGACTAATGAGATTGAGGATGACTTTTAAAGGAACATAAGTGACTTGAAATCATATTATTATTATTTTTCAAGTAAATATGTCTTATAAGTATAAGAATTATGAACTTTCCCTTTTCCGCTTTCCATTATTTTTGATAATTTTATATTTCCATATAACAAACTATGAGATAGAGTTAATCTGATGCAAGTTAGTTCTTTTTTGGTAATATACATTCYTTSGAGATTGTTTTCATATACGAGTTCTTCATATGGTAATTTCTTTGCTTATTGGGTTAGCTGCCAGCGAYTACATAGTTGTGCTGTAAATTTTCCAGAGAATTTGAGTATAAGTAATCCTTAGACTATTGAATTCATCCCCACTTCTTCTGCCAATTGTTTTGTTGGTTCCTTCAATTCAAAGTCCCTCCCCTCCTAAAATATTGCTGGCCTGTTGAGATGTCAAGAGCAAATTCAAAAAATTGTTTAGGCTCAAGGCAAGTAGCCAATGAGCATTGTCTCATGAGGCAGAATTCAGGTACAGAAAATGTTGGTTGTGGTGCAACCTTTTCAATGAATAACAAAAATGCAATTTCAACCGTGCAATTCTTTAAGTATTTTGGTGTAGGCATTAAGAATGCCTGCAGATTCCTAATCAATAAGAAGACTCATCCATCAAAGAAGTCATCTGTAGGACGCATGAAATCAACAGATTTAATAGATGCTCATTCAAAAGAAGCACTAGATGATTGCATTGATTACATCAAGTCCTGTTCGCCATCTCCTGTTTCAAAAATTTGTGATCCAAAATGTAGCAGTTAATGTCGCCCTGAGTGGACTATCATTGTCAACCCCCCCCCCCCCCCCCCCCCCCCACCCAAAAAAAAAAAAGTGTTGTTCTCCTTTTCATATTACCAACACCCTTTAATTTTAAAATGCAATTAGAGTAGAAGAACATCCACAATTGTACTTTAAACACAGTGTTTATGTAATGCATATCCTTCTATGTCAAGTGTCTCTATTGTTCTGTTTGAGAATTTTGGAAGCTGATCTTTCTCTTAATTATAT
>SNQN01013408.1:0-13346 GCA_008642245.1 Bassia scoparia | reverse complement strand
TCTGATGGTCTGAAGTTTGAGTAGTCTTATCCTTGCAAGTATTCGAGCAATTTAAGTCGATGTTTTCTTGTTTGGTAACGCTTTTTCTAGGGGTGTTCTTAAGGGACTGTAAGCTCTCCCTAGCAGTCTCAATCTTAGCTTCAAGAGAACTATGACTTGGGCGGGTCCGAGTAGGAGTCACTGGACGGGGGCGCGAGGGAGCTGTGGGGCGTGCACGGGTAGGTGTCACAGGACGAGATCGTGAAGGAGTCACTGGACGACTATTACACGGAGTAGCAGGGAGACTCTGCCCCTAKAGTCTTTAGCATCAGCATAATAGTTTACAAAATGAAATTGAATAGCACTACTAAAGSTTTCATTTTGTTCACCACGGAACCCTTTCATCTAAACTTGTCAGAACTTATCTTAAACTAATAGGGWGTAGACATGAAGCATTTTAATTTTGATAATATCGCGAAGACAGAAGTAATACTCAATCGACAACTACAAACACAAAATAAGAAGTTGAWTGTAATATACCTGACCTTTAGGCTCATGATGTAGCTTAGATTTCGAGGCTGCTGCACTCTTACCACCTCCAATGCTTTCTGTATCACTGCTTTTTATACTAATAGAATCACTGCTACTAATCCTGTGATGAGTTGATACCACTCCCTCCATGTAACGCGAAGAAACCACTGACTTCTCTTCTTTAATCACAAGCTTATTATGTACCCTCAAGCTTCTGACTCTTGTCTCCGATGTTGTCTTGCTTGACTTTGGACCGTCGCCAGCATCAATCGACTTAACGTGCACAGGCCCTTCAGAAGGGTCCAAYATTTGCATCAAATCCTTAGGGTTGCCTATAAAAGGGTTCCTTCCAGGGAGAGGCCTAACTCCGACTAGAGTAGGGACCGGAGTTCCTGGCTCCAAGCGATCAACATAGAAAAACTGGCCTAATTGCAGCTTGTTGTTGAGGATGAGATCAACATCTTCAGCTGATAAYGACACGTACGTTGAGTGTGAAGAGTCGGAAACTTTAAGAAAGAAGCCGTGATTAGGCCATAGCTCACCCCCGCTTAAGGCTGGTACGATGCTGATCACTTGCAGGAGGACTGACCGATACTCCCCTCGTACCTTTGCCTTGGAATCAATGTTTTGGAGTGACTTGAGTAGCAACCCTGGTGTTAGGGACGCCATTGATCTTCAACAACTTGTTATGTGGACTATTTCAATTTTCGACATAGGTATACAAACCCGAATTCCTGATCAAACACAAAAAGTCAGCTAGGAGTACAATGCCAGGAATTTCTATGGTAGATGATACAATTTGACAATGTAAAAACTCAATATAATGGACTCAATGTTACATATGAAGTAGTAGGCACACTAAACAGATAAATTGTCTGGTTTTAATATCAACTTAACCAGAAAATATGAACTATTTGCAACAACAATCTCACTACTTAATGTGTATAATATAACAGAAACAGGAAAACAACAAAAAAAACAAACAAATACATATGAAAATTAAAAACAGAAAACAGAACAAAAGTAAATATACATTACCTGAATCAACAGGAGGAGTAATTAAGGAAGACAAGTGCTATGAATTGACAAATTAAAGTATATAAAAAATACAAAAATATGAAATTGTGGAAGAATGATTAACTGTTAAGTTGTAAGGGGTGATCATTGGAGAAGAAGAGTCTTTAGTTCCTTTTAGTTTAGCTTGCATGCAGGCACGTAACTATCTACCTCTCTTAGTTTTCACAGTCATGAACAAGGAAGAATTTTTCTTATCAAACTATAATAATCATAATCATACCAATTATTACAATGGATGGACCATGTCACATTTATTATTTTTCATGTTTCGGCACCGCTAAATGAAATACCGAATTTAATATAGAGTGAATTCAAATTACGATAATATCATCATGTGAAAACTAATGATTATCGTTTATATTTAAGTTTGTTCAAATGGAATTTTTAATTTAGAGCGATTCAAATTAATACATTCATATTTATTTACATAAGTTTAGTCGTTATAGAACTGAACGGATAACTTATGACTATTATAGATCGGATATATATAAATAAGATTTGTATGATGGACTGTAATCCATTTGATAGGATATTTGAGGTGAAATTTTGCTTTTCAGAAAGAGGAGAAGAAGCTTAAAAAAAGGTAAGAAGTCAAGACAAATTTGATCTTTAATTTAGTCACTTTAATTAATATGTAAGAAGGGATGTTATATCTTAAAAATATATTAATTTTAGATGTAGTGAAATAAAGATCATGCATTGCATACAAACAACAAAGTCAATTTTATATTATTTTGTATGTTTCAAACGTGTGACACATTAAACTGAAAGGAATGTTTGAAAGGTCTTTTATATAGAATAAAACATTAATAATTAGGTCAATTTATTCAAAAATTAGCTTAAAACATGTTTTCCACTATGCTTCGAATTACGTCGTACAGACTACTTGATCAGCCAATCAATGTATATAATCAACCCAAAATATTGCAGATTATCAGTGCATAAATAATTGCTGATTATTGGAATTTGGACATCACATGACTAGAATTGAAGTAAAGATGATGGAAGGTACTTTCTAACAAGGAACACTAATAATTAGGATCAAGTATTTTCTATTATACTAAGCAAAAAAACATTACGGGTGTATGTTGGGTTGACACTTGACGAACATTATTACAAGTGTATTCCATGGTGAGAAATCGATTTCGTATTTGGCATATTTTTTTTCAAACTAATACGTTTTCGGAAATGAAAATAGCCAAATTTGTTTAGTCTTAAAGATAAACTACAATACTCACTTGTCACTCTATACGAGGAGTTGTCCTACATTGATGATTATGAGAGGAATGAATAAATTGTAGAACTTGTCAATTTGAATGAGTTTATACAAAGTGATTTTTTTTCATACTAACGTGACTCATCTCCAATATCCTAATTTCAATCCTCCATTAATGATCGAATCAAGTGCATATGATATGTATTTTTTCTCGTTGGTATTAGCATGATAAAGTGATTGAATGAGGGCACAAAGTAAAGTAAGATACTGCCTTAGATTCCACGTTAAAATTATGTTGAATTAATATACGGGATTATTTATTGGTAGAAAATAAATAGATATATATAACATCACAAAGCCCGTCTAGCTCAGTTGGTAGAGCGCAAGGCTCTTAACTTGTGGTCGTGGGTTCGAGCCCACGGTGGGCGATTTTAGCTTTTTATAAACCTTTTAAATTTTTTTACTGCATATTTTCCCTACAAAGTATAGTTCTCAATTTTCATATGTAAATACGTAGAAGAAAATGATTTAATTGCATTAAATGATGTACTAGTCTCATTTCTATTTACTGAGGCATTTTGATTTTGGACGTTTATTAAGGAAAGAGAATTTTGATGTTTAATAAGCAAAATTAGGTAGAAAATTTTATATACACATAATAAGATATAACTTTTATCATTGCTTGTGTCAAAATTATTTTTACGCCTAATGTAATTCATTTACGGTTAAATCCAGATTCTTGAAAAAGCGTAGCAAAAAAGTTGCGAGGGTAACAAAGAAACGGAGGAAGTATAATGAAAGGAAATCAACTTACTAAGTTAAAATGGTTCAACAACAGAAATTACATTGACCTTAATTGTTGATACAAGTAACTAACTTACAATAAGAAATTAGGAATAGCGCCAACTCCTCGATTCGCAACCATGTACACCAACTTYAAGCAAGCGTTGGCCTTTAATGGAGCAAATCTAATTGACCAGTAAACCCAAAGTCTAACACATTTAGGTAGCTTGACTGGGGAAAATTGTTCGACAAATAGCAGTCCGTATCTAGTATTTACACTTACAAAGTTGATTTCTACACTACCCGTTGTCAAAACGATGTTCCGGTTTTCCATTGCTCTTGCTGAGTTGCTGCGAGGCCGAGAATGATTATAGATATCAACTTTGGCAGTGTAAAAATAGCTTTCCTGAATGAATTTTATTCTGGGACTAGAGTCCCATGAATAGATACACAAAATCTGGGGATAAAGACATCTGAAAGAAGGGGAGAAAGAATGCTGTGGCACTACCAAAATCACAGTATCATTCCGCCAATTGGCAACTGTTCAACCATTACAAATATACAACATATTTTGAAACCAACCACATCTTAGTAACAAAGCAATTATAGATGCTGATATATGGTTCTGTAGCTGCCTTTTACCTCGAGAATCCTGAACTATGCTTTGCTTTTCATCCTTTACAATTTATCCTCTTGAGATGATTCTGAACATTGCAACTACCTGTCAGTAATTGGTATGATTTGCCTTTGATGTGTTGATTGAAATGAATTATTATCTGGGCTTTGAGTCACTTCCTTTGCTCCGGAAATTTGAAAGTGAAAAGAATGACTTCGGGGCTGAAAACACAAAACCAAGCAGTTACGTCAATTTTTGCAACCATGAGCTTCTCGACAAGAAAGGCACCAGAGCACAGCATAAAACCAAACACAGTTTATATACGTAAATCAAATCCCCACATTTTTATTAACTGATGTCTATGTCAGATGCCATTCGTTCTGAATTTGGCAGCTTATGATTTACTTCATTTACCCAAACACAAACATACAAACATACAAACAAACAAAATCTGATTTGCCCATAAGTCCATAACGATAACAAAAATATGTTCGTTAATTAAAGAATTTGAAGGTTGGTAAGAGTATACAACCAACAACCTATATGGCAGCTTGGTGGATAGTGAACAAATTTAGCAATAATGATCACGCTATTCCTTGCATGACATTTCAAGCTTGGAAAAAAAAAATAAAGGCTGACAGATATAGCAAGTAGCAACTACAGGTGGTCAAATCCAAGACATTGGGAGTGAACCCAAATGTTATTGGGATAGAATACAGACATGTTCGCAAATCATATTGTTGGCCTATGTTACAGGTGGTCAGTTGCACACATTATTTCCCAAATCTCACCCTCTACAACCAACCCCAACAAACCAGAATTYTATTTTAGTCAAATGATCAGATGAAAAATGAGATAGTACATGAAACTAAATTAGGCTTATAGAAAGCACGAAACACAATATAAAGAGTTTATTGCAAGCTCCATAAGGGTTAATAAACTCTCAACAAGCTGACAAAAAATAAAATGAATTAAAATTTACATATAGCCACTACGAGAGTACATTAACTGCACCGACAAAGATGTCAAAAGTCGAAAAAAGTATAAACAATTAAGGCAAATCAAAGAATAAACCTTTCAGAGAGCTTCCAGACAGAGGCTCCTCCCGAAATTTGAAATTTGCTGATGGTGTTGGGATTGAGCTTTGTAATGTGTGGACTACAATAAATAGACATTTCTAGTTATACCATTATTTATAACAGGACTCTGTTGATACACTGGAGTCATAAGACCTCCATATTGAAGAAAGGTGGAAACAAGTAGATCAGATATCAGGAAAAGGAGATAAAATAACAAAAAGGCCCAAGCAGAGAATCATAGATATAATTCTAATARAGAGAACTAGAACTATAAACAGTATCAGACAATGCATAACAAGATTCAGTGCATTTGGTTTAGAGGTTTGGATAGTTGGTTCCATTAAGCAACATAAACCCGTGTATGGCCATAAGTAATGATCAATGGAATGACAGGAATTTCTCAGTAATGGATCTCAATTTAAACAGCAGAAAATTATAGTGGAAGAGAAAACACTAGAGCACCTGATCATTGAAAAGGGTCACTTTCGTTGAATCCCTCATCACAATGTGATGTGTGTGAGAATCCCATTCTCGACTTTCTCAATCATTCTGATAGATGACTTAGAGATTCTTCCGTCTTCGAAGTATCATACATCCTCTGATCGTGGTTAGAGATCAGTCTGCATACCATCTCTGTTGCCACGTTTTTTTTCTTCAAACTTAGGAAATGCTCTTTTAACTTTCGTCACGTCGTCGCGTGACATGCTAGGTGAAGAGCTCACACAGTAGGATTTTGAGACAGCTTCCCACTTTTTTCTCATTTGCTTAGCATCAAGTCTGCAGTAAGGGAGTGGAAGTCTCAACGCAACGAGGACTCCTAGTGTGGCCCCTAACGAGCATAATGTCTGACACTTCATGTGTAAAGAAAATGGAATGTATGCACGGGAGTTTCCAAAGACCAGGACTTTCCCAGGCGATCGTATGGATCCAATGGAGGGCAAAAGGGAAGACATTGGAAGCAGGGCAATCCAGTGGCTAAAGCAGGGCCATCTCGGGAGAGATACATAGCACTGCTGTTTTCATAACAAGATTTCGCTGTACTTGTCAAGATTCTATGCACATTACAACTTACCTTTGTTCTCCCAAGTTAAACAGATCTTCCCTCCTAATGGGTCTAATATCATATTCCATCTTGGCTACATTCTGTCATCTCTTCAAGTCTTCACAAAACTTGCATCATACAGGTATCGTCCATTTGCCCAATGCTCTCCATTTCGTTGTAAGAATTTAATTTATTTCGGACGTGGACATAGAACCATCATTTTTTTGCTGGAAATGCTTTGGTTAATATCTTTGAAAAGTGTGTGATAGCTTATTTTCCTCTTTAATGTTTTGATGGCGTAAAACAGCTCTCATACATCAACAGAATTAGAGATCATTTAATCATCAATGGGAATGCTAGTATCTCTATTTCAAAGAGTGAGTCGCGTCCTTTTCTTCACCAACAAATGGCAATTAAGTAACACACTCTTTTATACGGGCATGATTTCGTTCCTTGGCACGGACTAATTACTTCTGCAGATGATGGTAGTGTCTTTCCTTGCGTAAGTCAGAAAATTAGGACTGACTGTGCAAGAGGGTTAGTAAGGCAAACCTCCGTTCCTGAGAAGAGTTAGAAACTTTTCCAGAAAAGACCGAGAATGGATGCTCCTGAGTTACGAGGTGGTAGGATAGAAGCTGTGCTTCTTGCTGGTACGCCTTTTTGTTTTGCATTACTGTAGAGCTATCGGCCATATATGATCACTGGAGCTTCTTTCAAGAAATTCAGCTGATCTTCATCCCATCACTTATGAACGAGTCTGTTGGCTGATCAGAATTATAATATATATAAAATAGAACAAAGGTGAGAATATAAAAACATCGTATCAGGCAAGGCAAGTATGTAGGACTGTACAAGGTATTTTCAGCATCAAGGGCTCATATGAATACCTGCTCTCTTTTCACTGCGGATCGAGCCAATAAATGATCTCAACTCTCTGCTCGTCGCCGAGCAACTTGGACAGAACTCTTTTTGTCTGCAGAACCAGTCAGCTTGAACTTCATCTCAGCCCTACTTTTCTCAAGGTACCTGCATTTGCTTTCAATCTTAAGCTTCCTTTTCAGCCCTTCTTGAACTCCAGTCCTCTTTTAATTTGGCATCCCTCTTCTGCATGTACTTCTGATATGATCTCCCTCTAGAATCATCTGAATAACCAAGGCTGTACATATTTTGCTTCGGTGTGACATCATATTCCTGATAGTCTGTAGCTTTCGCAAGTGGAGTAAAATCATTRTTCTCCTCATAGGTAGAGCCTGCAGCTGGTTCAGCCTCCGGCACAGATTTCTTATCAACCYAACCCATTTGCTGCTCCATGGTCATATCAGCGGGCCTGGTTCTCCGAGCAGAATTTGAAAGGTCACCAGGGGCACGAAGTTTGTGCTCAGCAAAGAGCTTTTCAAGCTCGTTTGCCTTCAATTTCAGATCATCATTCATTCCCAAATTGACTTTTGATTGTCTTACCCTCTGGACTTGTTCCGCGGGCATCGAAGATGTAGGAGAAAAGAGTTCTTGATTCTCAGGAACATTTTTTGCAGTAAAACCCTGCTGACTTCTAGTACCACCCTCTTCCCTTCTAGCTCCAAGCTTTCTCGCTTGATCAAAAGAAGAACCATGTCCTTGATACTTTCCTCTATACAAACCAGAATTTTCCATTTGTTTCAATAAACTTTCAGCCTGCTTCTCTAATGACTCAGAATCCGTCCTTTCAGCTTGTACAACTTCTTCACCTCTATTGTTCTGACTTATAGGTTGAGAATGAACTTCAAAGGCTGACTCCGACACTGCTTCAACGGTTCTTTTCTGAGAGTTCCTGTAAGTTGATTTAGAAATCCTCTTATCCCCCTCACGATATTCCTCACCCTCACCTAATAGCCCACTAGATTTCCTATCAAACCCAGATGATGCKCCAAAAAAWTTKTCTATATCTTCSTGTGCTTTGTTTACTTCACGGGGAGAACTTTTTACGTTCTCCTCTGTGGTTGTTTGATCAGTGYTACCAAACTGCTCAATTTTCGCAGATCGAGACCTGAACTGAGTCTGAACAGCCGCTTCACCACCAAMCTGATCCTTTAAATCCACATTCTCTGAAGATCTCCCTGAAAAAGAGGCTGTCTTTGAATTTGCCTCAGAGATCGTTGACTCCTCCAAACCATAACCACTGCCACTGTTAGAGAAAACAGGCAAATGAGAACCGACTTTTGGTCTCACCGGCAATTTAGATTCCTTAACTCCCTCTTCTGACTTTAAATCACTCTGATCCTTAAATTTTGGTGGGAAAACAGGACGGGGCGTAGACGTGCAAGCAGAAGTGGCTGTAGGAGTATTGGCATTGCTGTCAGGTTCCTTCCTCTCTCCACTAACATCAATACTCATATCACTGGCACCACTCCATCTTCGCAAAACAGCCTTGTCAGTGGAGGAAGTGACGTCAGACGACAGTCGACGGAGCTCAGGTTTTACCCCACTAGAAGCAGCAGTAGTAATGGTAGGAGAACTATCCTTCTGAACCTTGTTTTCGAACATACTTATTCTTTCTTGCACGCTCAGCCGTCTTGTGAGCTGAGGTGTTTTAGTTGACGTGGAGGAAGGAGATTGATCTGACTCAGTCGTTGAATTACAAGCAGAAGTTGTGGGAACCAATTTATCTTTTTCAATGTTTTTYTCTCTGTCTTTGTCTTTGACCTTTTCTCTCTCCTCTCCATCGGCGATAGGACTAGGACTGGGCTCCCTGGAAAACCGGCGTAAAGGGAAGGTGACCTTGCTGGTGGAGTGCTTAGGCTGGTCATCGGAGGGTTCATCAAGAGACATGTCGGAGCTGGAGGAGGAGCGGAGGGCATGCTCGGAGGAGGATTTCCATGATGATGTCGATTGATAGTTGTTGAAGAGGTCAGCACGTCGCTGTGAGAGGCTGATGAATTTGCTGCAAGCTTCACTGCATGAAATGTCATCTTGTTAAACAAATGCACCCGACAAATTGTAGTGCTCAAATGTCAAACTTCACAGGGCATGAATAACATGTGTAATAAGGGGACGGCATGCAAAWTGAGCATTTTTTTAATTACTACAGGCATGTAAAAGATATTAGATAAATGCTTGAATCAAAGATAAGAGTTCAATCTAAAATATCGGGAGTATCTGCTTAAGTTGACTTTTACTATTTAATAGTGTAGGTTAAGGCGAAATCACCCAGATATGCCATTTTTTATTTACACCGCTAAATCCTTTTCTATAAGTAAACCAATGTCACTAATTAATGTGAATGAGAATATGAAGCTTATAAAATGTAATTCTGAAACAACGTCGGATATAAATATTAATACGACCTATGAAGAAGAAAAAACTACAGAGGACAGAAATCTTCTGTGCCCACCACGATTTCACCACTATACAAAACAGGAAGAAACTTGTAGATTATTCTGCAGCACACTAGTATTTCTTAGTTCTACACCTGATCATGAGCAGAATCCTAGGCAATTCCAGGGATGTCACAGAGTGTCTTGTCATTTATCTTACATATTCCCTTTTTTCTGCTCCCCTTTTATTTATAGCTCAAGCAGGACCAGCAGGTGCAGAACAATATGCAGGCAAACAATCTAGGAGTTTAAATATACAATTACCTGAGACGATGAGCACAAGCGATCTGCAAAGAACTGTAATTTCTGAGATAGTTTCAGGATTATAACCAGCAGAGGCGCGGTTGCAAGCTGTAGTCAAGTCCTCTCTAACTGCTGAAAGGCCACATAATGGTCTTAGGAGCTCCTTCCTGAACAAGAGGTTAGAAGTCAGGAAACACATCAACCTAACATTGGACAAGGAGGAGAAAAGGTACTATGCCTTCCTAACAACAGCATTCATCTGAAACATGAAACTTTTGTGCCTCTAGTGATCCACCCATGTATTGGTACATTACTAATAATAATACAATCAGATAGAGAAGCCCAAGGAAAACAATAATAAATGGTTCCCCTCTCTATTTATCTATCACCTAGAAAAGCGCACTATCAAGAGTCATAACAGGTGCAGATTCATATGCACCATCATAAGAAAGCTAAGTCAAATATGCTACACATTGACAAAGGAAAATTTTTGAACAGATAAACGAGTAAGAAATTTTACTTTGTGGCATCAGATGCTGAGAGGCTCCTCCATCCCACCTGGCCATCAGAAATCCAATGGTTAGAAAATTTGATAATTATTCCATTGTTGTACAATTCCGTTACATAGATGTTACACACTCAATCATAATTGATGAATTTGATGAACATATAGCTCACCAAAGAAACTGCAAATCGATGCATCAATAATTTTAATTGACATAGGTAATCATAGAAATGAATCGCACAAGCACATAACACAGGAAGAGACATGAGAGTGAGATGTTGGAACTAATATACTTATCGCCAAGCCTGTCCACCAGACCATAGCAGTACAAGAGAACCATTTTAAAACTTTGGCATGAGACATAGGCGGATGGGCAAGCTCGGACGAGGCATAATTATTTTAAAGAAAAATTCACAAATATTGCAATTATAGAAGAGGCAAGGCACGGCACAAGATTTGGGCTAAGCACGGACCTCGTCTTCAAAACTGAGCCCGCCATGATCAAATTGCCTTGGCCAATACTAGGCATGGCACGCCAAGGCAACAAAGCTTGGAACACCCGTGCCCACTCTTTAATATCCCAGCATAGATTTCAATAAACAATTGAACTCCCCTATAAATATGGTGTAGGCATGTAGCTCAAAAACTCAGAAAGTACAGCTAATGGAATTGATTAGTTGTGAACACATCTTTATTACCCTGCCACCTTCAATCCTAGTATGGAACATATAGCATCAAATGTGACATGATCTTAAAGGAATTCGATAAGAATAGCCTAGAGTAATGACAAATCAAATCAATATCAAATAACAATATACTTCCTCCAGGGTTTTTTTCCAATTTTGAAATTGCAAATTTCTTTGTAGAAATGGGCAATATTTTCAATCTAACTCTCTCCTATCACAATTAGTCTCCTTTTTTTCCCTCTCTTTATCTCTCTCTCTTCTCCTTAAAAGTTGTGCATCATTTCAAACAACAAATGGATAAAGAGGAATATTGAATAGACTTGGCATATTTAAGGTTGGCCTCAAGCCAAGATATTACCACAGGTTGATTTCAGCATTTTGGTCCTGCTTGTGGAAAATTCAGATATCAATTCAAGGGTTAATTGATCTCAAAGACTAAATTATTCAGCCAGGAGCTGATTGAGTAGCACTAATGACCAAAGTTTGTCCATTCCCCTTGCCATACAATAAATCCAGCAGTAACAACCTTGATCTTAGATATTCACGTATATGCTGCCATAACCATTTTGATATTACACATGGTTTCATGGAATAAAGGAGACTGGAACCAGGTGTTAGTTTAGACTAGAAACAGAAATTCTTCGCAACATGTTTAATTATTTATATCCTCTATATAACAGCACATCAACATCTTAGAAAAATAAGTGCTGAGTGACTTTGCACAATAACTGCTCCTTTGCTTTTTTTTTTCACCTTCCATTCCACTGCAACAAACTATAAAGGTGCATCCTTTAACAGTGAAGAGAAACGAGAACCTAGCTGTTCCTCAGGTACACATAACACATGTCAAACCTAAGTTTCCTAACTTTTTGATACAAAACCTATTCTGTGACATTTATGTTTATATGCAAATATATGAATTTTATAGTTTTCTAGAATGAGTAGCATCCACTCATTTCTTCAACTTATTGAGCAGATAACTACATCAACAGAAGGTTATCCAAGTTTGGTTCAGCTACTACCACTTCCCTGCTGCATGCTGACCACCAAAAACAACACCCCTTCTCCATTAAGGGCATTAACACATCCTCCACTCAACGAGTCAACGCCACGTCACCACCTAACAACCTACTCCTCTACCCTCCAACCTCTCTTCTTCCTATCAATCTTTGTTGAACCCTCCAAATCACCATGACAACCAATCCTTCTACTTAAACCGCAAATGTCGAACCTCCGCCCACACCAGAGTGCTTGACTTGAAACATAGACCCTCTCCCCCACACCTAAAACAACCGCAAAGACCCACCAGACCCACAATATTTTATAAGCATCAGTCACATTTTAAGGATTAAATCAGCATTATTGGTTAACTTAGTCCAACCTCCAACTCTCCAAAACTAATACTTGAATCAAATCATGAATAATGCTGTGACTACAAAAACTTACGTCTCCCCAAAACTACTTGGAAAAAGTATTCAAATCATCATAGTATTCAATAATTCAAAAGTTGCAATCMAAGAGTTTCAGAAATTAAAAGTGAATCTTAAGGACTCATTGAAAGGGCTACAAGAAAAACAGGAAGCCTATATGTTCTCCAAACATAAATCATAAGGACTCATTGAAAGAGCTACAAGAATACTAGGAAGCCTAWATGTTCTCAACTCATATCTAGGATCAAAAGTCATCAAAGATAGCTTTTCTACTACATTCAACTCCTTGCATCCGGTCATGATGGAAGCCTTTCTTCAGAGCTATTTGGTTAATGGTGATATTTAAGTATACTCTGAAACACAAGCATATCTTAAGTTACTTGTTAACTCCTAGCTTATTTCAAATACGAAGTATTTAGAAGATATTGGCAACAACAGAGCGCAATCACACACTTTCTCCATTATGAATGAGCCAAGTCTTGGATTCCTATTAATATCATGTACATGAACSAATCTGAAAGGCAGTGATTGTGCGCAGTAACAAGATGAATGGAACTGATATGCCACYATGTAATATAATATCTAGGTTTGAGCATCTCATGGTTCTAAGCCGGATATTAACTTCATTTTCTGTATACAACACTTCCAAGACATACAAATACCTTGCATTTATTGGCATCCAGCTATTTATTAGCTCTTRTTTTCTGAAACCCACTTTAAAACTTCTACAATATTTTTAACCTCGTAACCCTATAAACATTGGAATGATGACACCACAAGCCTTAAGCTAAAAACTACAATATGAATCA
>SNQN01013405.1:0-13357 GCA_008642245.1 Bassia scoparia | reverse complement strand
AAAACCCTGAACTAAAATTCTGTAGGCAAAGTTCTATTATTGCATGTGCACGGTACAAGTTACAAAGTTTCAAAGAAAGTAAGACGAAGCTCTTGAAGCCAATCTAGAAGATTGCATGAAGCGACCAAGGTTCAAAAGTCATAACTTTAGTCTTAGATGTAACGTAAGCGTATTTGGTTCTTTAATGCATTGATAATGGTCATATTAGAGAGTGAACTAGTTGAATATAATAAGCAATCTTGATTGCTTATATATACAAATCAGTAAACTGAGTGACTGAGAACAGTTTGAACAGTTCCAGACCAGTCCTCTCTAGTCTTTACTCTCATCAGTCCGTATTTTTTGAAACTTTATTTCCTGTGTAATTGTTTTTGAAAAAAAAGGATTGATTAGGCTGTCTGTGCCAGCAAGTTCTCTTAAGTATGTAAGTTATATTCTATGAATTCAGTAACTGTTTTTATTTGCTTGCAAATAAAATCAGAGAAAATATTTCCGTGAATAGTTATTTTATTTCCAGGAAAATATATTCTCGATGATCTCATGCAATATACTCACCAAAAGGCTACTTAAGGGATAATACGAACCACAATCCAATACACTTTTGCACGAGCCTTTCTGAGAATTAAAAGAAAAAGTTCTCTCTCGTAATTGAACTAGCATTAATCTAGTACTGAACTATGGTTTAAAATTACTCTCATCTAAGCTTTAGGCTATTGGTATCTAGAGACAAGTATTATTCATTTGAGCAGTTATGAGTTCAATTTGCTAGAATTTGATCAGGGATCAAGTGTCGTGTGAATCATTCATAAGTTGGTTGATTGAAGAGAAATGATAATTCAATGATTGTACAAATATGGCATAGGTGCAGTATTCAGATTGGGTTATTCTTTGTTATTTAGAGGTGAGTTAATAAAAGAGTGAGTGAGGAGAGGACGTAGACTTATTTGAAGTCGACCTCGTTAAATCCTCTGTTGTTTATTTCTCGCATTTATTTTCCGCTGCTTAAGGAATTGGTCTAAAACTAGGTCTCTATAAATCGAAAAATTACAACACTCACTGTATTCTCAATTCACCCCCCTCTTAAGTGATAATCTGCACTTTCAGTTCAATATTCATGTCTTAGTAACAATGACTAAAGGACACCATTCAGACATTAACAAAGATGGATTCGAGATGACGGTTAGAACATGTCTTAACAACGCCTCCCTGCATCTAGGCCTCCACTAGATCTCTTTGCAATATGATGCAATATTAATAACAAACGCACAAACATATTTCCGTATTAAGAGCTATAATAAGCAAGATATATGTAGGCGTGTTTGGAATTAATGGACATAAGTCTAAGAATTTGTGATCTCTTATAATTAGATTATCAAGGTACTATTGCGGTGTCCAAAAATTATCTTAATTAGAGAAAAACACAGTTTTTCCGTTTTTGTTAAACACAATGATAGTGGATATGCACACATTGAAATAAAAAGAGAAAGGAAAGAAAAGACTTACCTTTTTCGCTAATCCAACGCACAAAAAGAGGGATAAAGTTAGAACTTTAAAATTTTGCTATGTTGCTTGTGCTTGAAACATGAAATAACTTGGTAGCATTGACAATTAAATAAAAATTAAAACTTTATGAATAAAAACCATCTTATTTATATTATGCACATAAAAAGCTTATTTATAAAAGACTACATTTATCTTGCTTTGTCAAATATGAATTTATAGTTGCCTAGAATTATATTTGAGTGGTAGAATATTTATTATATGTGATGTCGAATAATTAATAAAACATTAAGATGATTATGATATTTCGATGGATTAGATTAAAAAAATGGAAGAGAAAACAGAATAAAAAAAAAGATAGAGAACTGAGAAATACTTGCAAGTGTGAGCATTGGCCTCATAGCTATTGCGCTACCCTCTCGCACATGCTTAGTTATGATACAATCTTTTTCCCTTGGAATTCGACTGTAAATTGATAAAATTGTTTGGTTTTGAAGTAGAGATTTATTTTGTTTACGTAATAGAGATGACATAGAGACAGTTGAAGAAGTAGAGAGAAATCGTACGTGAAAATCAGGTCCTATTATAGCAGGCACATAGATGCAATTAAACGAGCGAAGAAGCTGCGCGGTTGCGCTAGAGGATCCTCGCTTATGCGCTAGGGCTTCCCTGCGTTTGTATGTGCTAATGCTTTTTATCCAACTTTTTGAAGTGTTGATCGTCATACTGACGTCACATACCCCTTACCGATCTCTTTTTCCCGCGTCTTGCGATCTAATTCTATCCTTTTTCGGATAACTCTACGGAATTAAATGAGTATATCGAATATCTTAGGATAGTTGGTTGCTTTTGGTAGACCAAGCTATATGTACATCGTGCCTTATCTTGTTTATTTTAAATTATTTTCTGCATTATCCTAAAGGATTGTAATTATTTATTTTTGAATTAAAGTGTTTATTTTTAATGCGAGAAAAACGCCTTAATTAATGCGGTTTTTGCGAAAACCCATTGGAAGATTGAGAGGAAAAATATATAGGGATAGTCTTACTCTTATGTCTATTATTAATTTAGGAACTTTGTTCACACTCGCCTCCAATGCTTAGGAACTTGCTACGTCCGCGTCCAGATGCTTAGGAGAAGGAAGCTTGCCTTGAAAATGCCAGCTCTAATGCTTAGGGAGAGGAACATTTTCGACAGCTTCTAGGAGAAGAACATTACTGACGTCCGCTCAATTTAGGAGAACGAACTTTTGTGAACATCCGCTCACAACGCTTAGGAGAAGAACTTTTGCTGATATCTACTCCAACACTTGGGAAGAAACTTTTACTGACTTTTGCCCAACGCTTAGGGAGAAGGAAACTTTGCTGATATCTTGCATCCAATGCTTAGGAACCCTTTCGTGGACGCCTGCTCCAATCCTGAGGAGAAGGAACTTTTGTTGAGTATCTTCCTCACGTCAGGAAAGAAAACTTTTGCTAACGCCTTGCCTCGAATGCTTTAGATTGAGGAATTATTTTGTGAAAATAGCTCGACGCTTAGATTGAAGAAAACTTTGTTGACGCTGCGTCTCCAATGCTTAAAGGAGAAATTTGCTGACATAGGCTCCAGAATCTAGAGAAAAATCTTTGTTACATCCGCCCACGCTTAGGAGAGGAACTTTGCAAAATTTTGATTCCCCCTGCCATTATGCTGCTAATGGCTTTTGATCAAGTTTTCGATGTGTGATGCCATGACTGACGTCACACACCCTTATCCGTCTAGCTTTTCTCCGCGTCTTGCATCTAATTTCATCCTATTTTCGGGATACTCTACAGATTTAAACTGAGTATATGCCGGAGATCGTGTAGGGATAGTTGGTTGCTTTTGGATACGACCTAAGTGTGATGTATCGCATTCGTCCTTTATCTTGTTATTTTAGAATTATTTCTGCATTGATCATAAAGGGATGTAGATTATTTTATTATTTTGAATTAAATGTTATTTTAAATTGCGAAAACGGCCTTATATTTAATTCGGTTTTTGTTTGCGGGAAAAAGCTCATTATTATTGAGATGAAAATATAAGGATACGTGTTTACTCGTTTGTTATGCTATTATTAATTTAGAAACTTTGTTCACACTCGCTCAATGCTTAGGAACTTTCAAATGAAAACGCCCAATTGCTAGGAGAAGGAAGTTTGCTGACATCTTCTTAGGAGAAGAAACATTACGGACGTCCGCTACAATTCTTAGGAAAAGGCAACGTTGTGCTGACAATGCTCCAACGCTTAGGAGAAGACTTTGTGATATATACTCCAACACTTAGGAGAAGAAACTATGCTGACTTTCTCCAACGGCTCTAGGAGAAGGGAACTTTGCTGATGTCCGCTCCCAATGCTTAGGAACTTTCGTTGACGCTGCTGACCCAATCCTTAAGAAAGGAATCTTTTTGTTGACACTCCTCAATGCTAAGAGAAGGAAACTTTTGCTGGCGCCTGCTCAATGGCCTTTAGAGGAGGAACTTTTGACTGATGTGCCACTCCATATGCTTAGAACTTCGTTGACGCCTGCTCCAATCCTTTAAGAGAAGAAAATTTTGTTGACATCTCCTCCACGCTAGGAGAAAGAAACTTTTGCGACGCCTGCCCAATGCTTTAAGGAGGAATTATTTTTGTGATAAGTATGCTCCAACACTAGGGATGAAAAACTTTTGTTGACGCCTGCTCCGGATCCAATGCTTAAAGGAGCATTGCTCGACATATGCTCCAACGCTTAGGAGAAGAATCTTTAATTTGAAACATCCGCCCCAACGCTTAGGAGAAGGAAATTTCAATAATTTTGATTCCCCCTGTCGAAACGTTGATCTACTCAAGACTTACAAGAAGAATACAATAATTTTGATTTTGTAGGCGGTGCATTTTTTGTGAAAGGTTGTTTTTCGATGCTTTGGTGTAGTGTTGAGTGCTTTAGAATTTGGTGTGAATTTTATGATGTTTTGTGGTTTGTGTGTTGTTTTTTGTATTGTAGGTTGAATTGAAGATCAGCCCCATAGGGCATGCTTTTGAAGAGCGGCCGTTAAGCCATTTGATCGTGCAATTGTTTAAGTAGCGACCTTACTTATAGGTTGAGAACCCCTGCGCTTAGAACTGGTATGCATCTTCATTAAAGGATTCTAGCTTTGCATCTTTTGTTGACTTTCTCTGCTCGTATTTTTTTCTTGACTTTTGACATTATGTTGACTTTTGCTTTTGACTTTGACTTTTGAGTTTATTGCAATGCATGAATGTTTTGTTTGTTTTTATTTTATTTAATTTCACGGTTTGCAGTCAATTTTAAAGAAATTAGCGCATTTTTTTATCCGGGGAGTGGATACCCCGCGTGTTCTATGACACCATATCCCTGAAAAAGAAAAAAATAAAAAAAATGAATGAAAGATAAAATTTTTGGTTTTTTTTTTGTTTTAAACGTTTCGCAGGATTAAAATGGCCCGTGGTATAAAAGGATAGTAATATGTTATTTGAAAAATGACCCTGTCAATAACCCACTGTGTATATGTGGGTCATACCAGCACACGCACACCCCATGCTACTCCCTCTTTTTTGTATTTTTATTTTGATCTCCTTTCTTCGTTTGAGGACATCACCCTGAGATGTAGGTCGTTTGTCTACCATAGTTGTGGCTTGCAGACTCAACACCTCTAACTTCGAGAGTCTGGTATGTGACTCAGGTGCGGAGGGCTGATTATCACTTCACATGTGGGCTTGTTGGAAAATCCCTGCTTCTTATCCCTCTTTGTTTGCATTTGCCAATAGTCCTTTTGCTTACTAGGTTTTAAGCTAAACACGATTAAATATAATAAATACCATAATGAATTACACAGGTGCAAGCAATTAATAAGTAATAATAGGGATATTAGTAACATTAATTGAGGCTCGTTAAGTATAATGAAGAGAATTAATACACTTGATTAAACACTTTAATGACTTTTTAGGTACGAGTTATCACGTTCTACTACTTATATCATGATAATATACCTTCTTGCTATCAGCCACCATGCTTCGCAACATAACTACAGATAGGGAGTTTTGACCGAACCTTGAACTAGTCGGCAAGGAGCTTCCGACGTTCTTCTAGCTTCCGCATTTACTAAAGGTGGCTAACCCTCGTACCCCCTTCTTATCAGGCACAGCACAACTAATTCGTGCCTACCTTGACCGTAGTCTCTTCTATATTTTGGTTTGTGGATGGGATTGTTAAACAAAAAAACTGATATGCCAAAATATAAGGTTCGAGAGGATAACTTCCCTTCTGAAAGAAATGACTTTTTATTAAATTGAGAAGATACAACACTCAACACAGCTCAGAACAGCCTTAGTTTTTGCTCTAGAGAGATGGAAACCTTATCTTTCTCTAAACAATTTTGCTCTAGATGACTTGAGTCGACTCTAGTATTCCCCTTAAGTCTGCCTTAGCCTTACAATGACTCCTATTTATAGAGATAATCTAGAGCACAAACCTGTATGCTTCTGCTGAATGATCTAATGGTGCTTTACCACTTTATTGACCCAACTAACAAAAGCAATAATACATCACCACACTTCTATCTACACAAACTGAAAAGGAAAAGTACAATAATGGAAAAGCTGAAGAATAATTTCACTATGCTTCCGGGTCCTAGTCCCACAATTCCTTCATCTCCAACATTGGATTCGCCAATTTCATGGAGGTGGTTGGTCATCAACCTCATGTTCTGAAAGATATCTCAGAAAATCTGCGTGCTATGATTTCATCCATGAGAAAAGTTTCAGAAAGTAGTCTTTTCCTTCAATGACAAGAATTTCCAGCTTCAACATTCCAAGTACGTTATAACTGATCACATGCGGATTCAATGTATGTGAGCATGAAAAGAAGCCGCAATTGCTCCTTGCTTGAACGATAGCCCTGCGACTTTGTCTTCGGCATAATTTGCTATCAACTAATTTTTACACTCAGTAGCCAAATTATTGAAAAATGTTGGGGGTTAATTTTCTCGGTCGTGACTTGCTATGTTGGCACATTGACTTTCAATCGTGGAGAGATAACCAGTTCGTCCTCATATTCAGCTCTGTTAAATATATACTTCTGGAAACTGAGGCAATGATTTCATAGAAGAAACATTCTCGGAAAAGGGATGCAAGTTGTAATCATATTCATGGCATAATTCCAAGCTTTCATGTGACTCGCCGCATATCCAACTATCATTTCTTCCATTATTCATTTTATTGATTTGGATTTATCACCATTTGTTTGCTACTCCAGAGTACCTTGGACTTATGATGTTGACCCGCATAGATCAATATTTCATAAATTATAACCCTTTGAAGCGACTTCATGATTACCAAGCTTGAACTGAATTTTAGTCTCTCTCTTTCATCATTTAAAACTCAAGGTAGGAACTCAATAGGAACCTTGTCTCCCATAAAGAGCACGGTGGCGACTTCCTCTATTAAAATCGAGTGATTATAAATCCCACGTCAAGCATACTCACATTATGCAAACAACAAGCATTCAAAAACTTGCACCCACACCCATAGGCCTMTAAGGTCTCCCCCTCGTGCATAGAACCCCCTAGCGGGCCTACAACTTGCTTTGTTCAAGACACAAAAGTCTACACACATTCGCACTCATCTATGTTTCTTTGGTACAAGCAGCACATCATCTACCCACTAAGGGTAGTTCACTACTTTAATGAAGCCTACATCGTGTTACTTGATGACTTCTTCGTGGATTTTGAGAGCAACGTCTGGCTTCATGCGGTGAAGGTTTTATTTGTTTGTCTTAGCTCCATYAATGAGTGGAATTCGATGCTRAGCTATCTYTAGATCAATACCCGACATATCTTCATAAGACCATGCAAACATGTCAGGGAATGCTTTCAACGTWGCTACGAGCTCAACCTTTTCTTGTGGACTCAGTGTSACACCAATTTGTATCACCCTTGGTGTATCACTGTCATAAATGTTCACCTTTTTTGTTTCTTCAATGACGGGAGACTTTCTTTTATGCCTTCCATTGGTTTTGTTAACTGATTATCATTATTGATGTTTTCATGTTGCGAATTGAAGCAATAATTAAGGAAAAAAGGGAAAGAAGATGAGGATTAAGCATAAATGATCATATTATTAAAAACTTCGGTAAGGAAAGCAAAAGAATCCCCCAAAGAAGATGACTCGATAGAAATAGGAGGACTAGGCTCCTTGACAAACTCAGAAAGGATACTAACACTAGGACGTATCATCTAAGTAGCCACAGTACTAAACTCGGACTCGGACTCGGACTCAGACTTAGAATCCTCAAACATATGCCCTTCTTCAACGGTGACTTCAATAGTYTTGCCCTCAGTAGTGKTAAGCTTGATGGTCTTACGCCATCCACGAACTTATCCTTTTGCTGGAGTGATGAGAGAAGTGGCATCAAATGCTTCACCGTTTGTAGCCACATAGACCTCTTGATCAGGAGGTTGAGGTGTCTCTACCCCAAAGAGAAGTCCTAGCCCTTGTACATCAATATTGTCCAGTACAGAAAAATCACTTGAAAAGCTTGAAAAGTCTGGCAGGCTGACAAATTGGGCACTTGAATTAACTAGGTTTGGCATCAGCTTTCAGCCAAGGACAGCCATCAAAGCACAAGCCTTAGCTGAGTGCTCTTGTGTAGAAGATGAAGCCACTCAAACAGAGCCTTGGTTGTCTACACAAATGATCATCAACAGATAGTGGATCTGGTGCTGGAGTAGTCTTGCTCTCACCAGAAAAGGATGTCATTGAGTATGCCTTGAAGTTTACATTTCAAGCAACAAACAATGAAGCTGAGTATGAAGCTGCTTTTTGCTGATTACAGCTCTACCTGTCTATTGGCGCAACCAGGGTAGTCTTATGACTATTCCTAACTTGTTGCCACCAGTAAAAGGGGAGTATGAGATCAGAGAGCCAATTTTACAGGCTTACTGCACCAGAATGAAGGAGCTAGCTTCTAACTTCAGTCATTGGAGTTTATTTAATTCCTAGAGAAGAGAATATCCTGCAGATGCATTGGCAAGACTGGCTATAACCACTTTCAAAATTGACCAGGTCTATCTTATGGAGGTGCTCCTAAAAGAAGTATACAGTGTGAAGCTATGTAGTTTTCCAAGTTGCAACATGGCACATTAACTTCTGACAAAGCAACAGGCTAGGAAAGTCAGACTTGCAACTCAGAGGTTATTATTAAGATGGGGAAATATACAGAAAGTCTCACACTTCTCAACCACTACTCAAGTGTGTTGATCCTGATGAAGGGAACTATATCCTTAGGGAGATTCATGAAGGGAACTATATCCTTAGAGAGATTCATGAGGGATTTACAGACTATATCCTCATGAAGAGAACTATATCCTTAGGGAGATTCATGAAGGAACTAATGAAGGGACTAATCCATAGTGTGTTATCCTTCATGAAGGGACTGATGAAGGAAACCATTCCTGATGAAGGGAACAATATCCTCAGCACCTAGGAGGACCATACGGATCCACTCTCAGAGTATGCTGGGACTTACAAAACTAATGGAGCTTGATGGCACAGAGCTGCGAAATATCTGGAATGCAGATCAGCTCAAGATGGTATCAGCTTAAGTTTGTACTTACATATCTTGTAATTTTGTAAAGAACTTTGTAAGATAAGGAACCAACCATGTATATTATTATAATATATATTATATATAATATTATATATATAATATATATAATATATATATATATAATATATAATATATATATATATATATATATATAATATAAGAGGCATCTTTAGCCATCTCGTTGTAATTATTTTCTTTTCTAGTGTTTTATTTTTCTTAATTTTTAGGTTGTAAATATTTCATCTCTTTAGAGATAAATATGCAAAAATCCTACTCTCCTCACAGGGATAGGTACCAGATTGTGAAGAGTCATCTGGTCAAAATCACTACTACAAAAAAAAGCCTAAGAAATCGGTTGGAAATACCTTAGAGACCACTTTACAACACGTTTATATTTGGCAAGTTTCTTAGGTTAAGAAATCAGGTTTTTTTTTTTGGTTTGTTAGGTTAATATAGAATAGGTTATAAATTAAAACTGGTTCTTTGCCTTAAATTAAGGAACCTTTTATAATTTAAAATTGGTTTTCTTTGATAACCTAAGGAACCAGTTTTCAATAAAATGGTTCCTTAAGTGTTATCAAAGAAACCAGACATTGTCACGACTGGTCTCTTTGATTATATATATAATTAAAAAAAAATCAAAATCACAGCAAGCGATTTGCTGCATGCATGAGTCCATTATCACATTCAGAGCATGATACCATCATCGTTTTCATACATGAGCCATACACCATCATCATATTTTACAGCATAACACCGTATGATACATTCATACATATCTTTTTTAAATCAATTTTTTTATATTAAAAAAAATCATACAAATCTTTCTAAGTAATATCATTCTTCTTCTTTTCAATTAAGAGACGCCAAATGGTGCATCTCGCTCCTCACCTCGGCCGTAGTCATCACCTCGGACTACTGCAGTCTGCAACCCCCAAACCTAAAAGTGATGGTGTATGGCATCATCCCTTCAGCGACGTCGACAACAGCGGGGGCTTCAGGTGGTGGTGGTAGCATCGCAATCGTAGACGACACCAACAACAGCCCACTCGTAGCTCGTGGCTCACCTAGTTCGCAGCGCCTCCTCTCACGAACTCTTATCCTTCTCCCCGTAGCAAACAAAGAACGAAAACAATGATGAAGAAATAAAAATTGGAGAAACGAGATCAATGAAATTATAATTAAAAAAAAACTAAAATTGAAGATTGGAAAAGAAAAAAAGATATATCATAAATTTGAACACAAAGAACGAAAAAAATGATGAAATAAAATGAAATAACAAAGATTAATGAAATTAAAATAAAAAATGAAATAAAAATCAGAAAAAGAAGATGAACGAAAATAAAATAAAAAAACAAAAAATTAAAAAAAATCTACCTCAATTGATGTTGTTGCCATAATCGCCAAGAATTCATATCTGCAACAAAGAATTTTTATTGATTGAAAGTAGTGATGATGAATGATGATGATGTGATTGAAGGAGAGAAGTTGAAAGTTTGAGTTTGCAAGGAAATTAAATGATACGCGGCTAGTACTTCGTATTATGTTTTATTTTTTTAATTTTTTTAAGAGTGTTGTTAATGATAGGAATAGGAGGTTTGATATTTATTTAACAAATAAACTTGTAGTCCATCAATAGTTGAAAAGTCAATTGTATACAAAGAACCACTTTTAGAAACCTTGTCTCTTTTTTTTGTAGTTAAGAGACCAGTTTTAAGAAGTCTCGTTTCTTTCTTTATTGCTGAGAAACCAGTGTTACTAAACAACCTGTTTTCTTAGCCAAAGAAACCGGATTTCAGACATATCATGTTCATATTAGTGGTTTATGTTTTTTGTAGTAGTGTAATTCTGCTTTACTAACAGGGCCAGGACCAGGCTGGTGAAGAGCCAACTGGTCAAATCCTACCTTTACTAAGGGCCAGGTGTTAGATTGGTGAGAGCCATCTGGTTAAATCCTAATCTTTATGAGATAAGGTGTCACCTTGATTATGTCAGTTGACAAAAACCCTGGTTCACCAGAGCTAGGTACCAGCATGATTATGTCTCCTGGTAAAATCCTATTCTTCATGAAAAGGTGTCAGCATGATCATGTCATCTGACTTAAATACTACTTCCTTACAAGTAGGTACTAGGATGTTATGCCACTGGTAAAAACCTGCTCTATGCACAGACAGGTGCCATAAGATTATGTCTTCAGTATATCATTTGCAAACATTAAAGGGAATTTCTCTAGGTAATTTGGCATAATTTTAATGGTTGCATAAGTAGGTCATCTTACAAAACTTATGTGTTTAAAAATATTCTCATATATTAAATCACATAAGTCTTTGGGGGACAACTAATACCCCTGGTAGGATTTAACTAAAAACATGCATTTTTTGTTTTATTTCTTAAACAGACAGGCCATTAAATTATGCAAATTCTCAAATATTTTTGACAAAGTTATGGGTTTTAATACCCAGGATTTAAACTTATTTGAATGAAAATTTCATACATTAATTCATATAAGTCTTGGGGGGACAACTAGTACCCCTGGTACCATTTACATGGTTGAATGGATCCTATATACATGTCACATAATGTTACATAATTTAAATACCAGGAATTTAAAATATTACTGGATTTATTTGTGCATTATAAGCATAATTATAGACATAAAAACCAGAGTATTTCATACCAAAATATTTAAAATAAGTACTACTGCCCTTATGGGCAAGCTATTACTATATATAATTGTTATTATTGATTATGTCTCCTCGTATTATTGTTTTAGCTTATTTGATTATGTGTGAGTAATTTCCCCRAATTCTAGGGTTTGGATGAACCCTAATATGGATTGATTTGCAATCGAATTCCCAATTCCCATCCTTGATTAATTTACAATTCATTCAATTTAGAGTTGGTTTTATTATCATTCTTTAGTTAGAAATAATATGGGATGAATGTGATTAGGTTTGCAACGAAAGTTGGTTCTTAATTGGTTTTTGAACTCTAAATTGAGATAAAGGAAATCAACACGAAAGCAGATGATGAAATTTGTTAGGATATTAGGATGCTAGGCTTAATGTCCTTAAATTGCTTGAATCCATGAAAATAGGTAGGATAGCTTTGTTAAGGAAGCTCAGCTCTTGATTGATCGAAAGAAATCATTAGTATTTTTAGGGCGCTTCCATCCTATGAATTGTTGATTAATTGATCAAGGGAAAAGGGAATTGCTTGTTAAATTAGTTCATGTTAGTGGGAATTCTTAAACCTAGAATTGCTTTTAATTCTTGATATTTCGAATTAGTTTGAATTTGCTTTAGTTGTTTAGTTTACATCAATCTCCTCTTATTTTGATTACTTGCTTGGCACTAATTGAAGTCAATATAACCACTTTGAACCACTTAGTCTCTTGGAATTCGACCATTACTTGCCCAACTACATAGTTAGGAGGAATAGTTAGGTTATTTTTGTTAGGTGCGCGACACGCCTTTCGTGTAGTCCCGATGAGGGCACACGCCTACAATATGCATAAGACATTCAACTCGAATAACGTTCTTGTTCCAAAAGCCACATTTCTACTGTGCCAGATATAATAAACWAGGGCTAATACACTTGAGCACAGCAWAATTTTCTGAAAACCATTCCATTTCTTTCGCGTAATAAAACACACAGCTTGATTGATATTACTAAATTGCAAAGGGATACTGATCCACGCAGCAAGAGAGGAAACACAATGTGTACTATAGCAACATCCAAAGAATAGATGCTGATGATTTTCCAACTCAGAATCACATAAAAGGCTATTCACCTCATTAATAGCACAAAATCGCAAAATCCTATCTCTCGCACAGTCAACCACATAATGAATTAGTGTTTAGGCACTGCCAGCCTACACCACACCACACTGTCCCACCTACATTGGGTTGGATGGGAGTATCCCCTTGCAGCGGCTCATACACACGCCTAACTGTGTACGCACTCTTTACTTATCACTACTACAAAATGAGTCTACGRAACTAGTGCAAAGAAACCAAGTAAAATATATGAATGATCTTTTAAAGATAAGTGAMCAAATTTATTGTTAAAGTGGTTTATTTGCATAAAATCAAAGAGATTACCAAGTTGTAAAATAGGTTTCATAACTATATTTATTACAATAAAAATTCAAGACACCATTTTCTTTACAGAAGTAATTTCTTAGAATGAGTGATAAAAGAAATCACTTATTGAGTAAAATTTGTTTT
>SNQN01013404.1:0-13364 GCA_008642245.1 Bassia scoparia | reverse complement strand
CAGCTTGGAAGGAACGTGGAAGCTTACATAGACGATATGATCATTAAAAGCAAGAAGAAAGAAGATCATGTCAGAGATCTAAGAGAGACCTTCGACACCCTCCGACACTTTGGCATGAAGCTAAACCCAAAGAAGTGTGTGTTTGGAGTAGAGCTGTAAATGGATCAGGTTGGGTCAAAATCAGGTTCGGGTTGGCGGGTTAGCGGGTTGGGGACTATTGACCCTGACCCAACCTGTTTATATAAATGGGTTGAAAATTGTAACCCAACCCAACCTTGTTATAAACGGGTTGACCCGTTTATTAATTTTTTTAAAAAAAAATAGAAAAAAATAATAAAAAATTATACAACTATAAACAAGTGAATAATAAGCAATTAAGCATAACATAATAGGATTAATAATTTGAGTCTTCAACTCATAATTCATTAAGTCATCAACATACTTGTCATACTTGAGTCTTCAACAGTTCAACTCATAGAATATTAAAGTAGGCAGTAGCAAAATA
This sequence comes from Bassia scoparia, assembly GCA_008642245.1. Classification (NCBI taxonomy): domain Eukaryota; kingdom Viridiplantae; phylum Streptophyta; class Magnoliopsida; order Caryophyllales; family Amaranthaceae; genus Bassia; species Bassia scoparia. The sequence goes on along the minus strand of SNQN01013404.1, from coordinate 12,859 downwards.
AATATGTCCATACTGGCATACTCCATACTAATACAAACAGAGAGCAAATTAAACAAAGTCCAACAAAAGAGTAGTTTAACAAAAGGCTAAATCTGCCTAGAATCTGCTGTCCCAGGTGAATAACCGGGGCTCTCACTCTCCACAGGTGTCTCCACATCTTCCTCAACCTTCATGGCAATGATTGAACCACATAGCTCCTCCATTTGACTTTCCATTTTCACTAGGAAAAAAAAAATAAGATTATTATTAAGTATGTATTAACCAACCAGCATGTATATATATAATTAAAGTGTATAAATTGAGGTACATACCCTCTCCAAAGATCCAATCTCGAAGGCATATGATAACTTCCACAGTAGAGGGCTTCAAAGAGCTTCTATATGGGTCAAGTATGCRTCCACCGGTGCTGAAAGCAGACTCCGAAGCAACTGTTGAAATAGGGACAGCTAGGATGTCTCTAGCCATTCGAGCAAGAGTAGGGTAGCGAGCCTCATTGTTCCGCCAATAATCCAGAATATTCAGAGAGCTTGTGCGAGGTATAAGTGGCTCCTCCAAATAGCTTTCAAGTTCAGATTTAGTTGATTGCAAAGTAACCTTTGTAGAGAATGAATCAAAGTCCTACAAGTTGAAATAACACAAGTTACTTCTCTGACCAAGAGTTATTGTAATAAATAAATTAATAAACAAAAAAAAAATTACCATCATAAGTGCATCGCTTGTTTCTTCAAAAGTGTCACCAATTCCTCCATTGCTCTTACTTTGAAAGTCATTAGCCTTGTTCAAGTTAGACACCACATTGTATTCATTGAACAAAGAATACAATTTCTCTTTCATCGACAACAAGTGAACTGTCACGCCCCGACTTTTAATCGTTTTATTAAGTTGATTTAACCTAAGTCTAGCAGCGGAAATCCTAGATTAGTCGGAGCGGAACATGCCGCGATTCTCAGTGGAGAAACGCAAGGCTCATAAATAAATTAAAATTTCTGAAGTTAATAAAACATAAGTCTTGTGATAAATAGATAAAAAGTCGTGGTACAAGTCATAGTAATTCTAAAAGCTTAAAACTGAGTTTAGTACAACCGTTATCTAAGTAGAGTTTACTTTATTGGACTGAAAAGCATAATCTAACTTGTTCGTCCTCACCACTAAACCGTCCCGTTGTCCTCTTCAGTACCTAAAACCAAAAGCAACATCGTGAGCCAAGGCTCAGTAACATGCTACCCTAACAATGTAAATTCGTTTCAATTCGTTTAGTTTGAAAACAAGGGGAGATCTTTAGCATCGAGTAAAACCTTTCGAAATCATTTCATAAAATATAATCGAGATTATAACATTAAAACATGAATATAAAGATTATAAATATAAATATAAACATTATAAAGATTATAAACATTGATCATAAACATTAATATAAATATAAAGATTATAACATTTAAAACATGATTATAAACCTCATTATAACCATCCTCATTATTTTTCATTCGTTTATTTATATCAAGGTGCCTGGCGAGCATAAACATATGTAGGACGTCTCCTACCATAAACGTCCTTAGACGTGACATTAAGGTGCGTGCACGACCATCATTATAACATAACCACACAGACCGGGCCTTAATAAATCAAGGTGCCTGGGGCATAACATAAAACCACACAGACCGGGCCTCGACGAGTCAAGGTGCCTGGGGTGTAAACATAAATCGTAAACATAAATCGCACAGACCGGGCCTTGATGTCTTTCACTTTTCTTTTATCATGTTTCGTTTCTTTTAAACATTAGGCATGAACTTATCATCATTTTAATATCATAAAGCTTGGTTCATAGAGCTTCGTTAAGACAATCATTCTTTCGTAAAACCATTCTTGAAATCGTTATTATAACCACGAATCAAAACATATTAATCATTTTTCAAATCAATCATAAATAGATCCCACAATCCAATTAGAAATCATACATACGAAAGATTGTGAACCATAGAACATTTCCAAATCTATAAATCAATTCCATAAACATTTACAAATGGGATCGTGGGTGCTAGCAATAGATGTTACAAATCATCACACGTTCTTAAATGAATTTCATAAGGTGTCAGCAATAGATGTTACAAATCATCACACGTTCTTAAATGAATTTCATAAGGTGTCAGCAATAGATGTTACCTCAATCCGACGTTAGCAATCCACTCCCTTACTTTCGATGAATCGTTCTTCCCGAGCTCCGAGGACCGCGTTTTCTTTGGTATTAAAATGTTATGGAATTAATATATTGATTAATTAATAAAACAACTCAATATATTATAACCTTGATTACTCCATCTTATAGATACACAACTTTTACTTTGTAAAAACCAAAACACTTTTAAATACTTATTAAGAAGTTATAAGCTTGCAAATAATATAAGTGATATCAATACTTATATTAGTATTAAAATAATTATACTAGTTGCAAATCAACATGATAGTAGTAGTAATAATAATAATAATAATAATAATAATAATAATAATAATAATAATAATAATAATAATAATAATAATAATAATAATAATAATAATAATAACAAGTACATACATATATATAGTAATATAAGGCAAAAAAATAGAAAAGAAAAAGGAAGAAGATGATGTTTGGACTTACGAGACAAGAACAGGGGAAAAACAGAGGAGGGAAAGCAGGGCAGCAGCAACGACAGAGGAGAGAGGGAGGAAGGAGTGGCGGTGCAGGCGGCGGCAGACAGCGGCGGAGGAGAGAGGGGGAGGAGTGGAGTGGCGGCAGCAGAGGCAGCAGGAGCGCAGCAACCACAGCAGCAGCAGCGCCGCGGCAGCACGCAGCAACAGCAGCGACAGCGCTGCAGGTGGCGGCGGCGGCGGTCTGCCTCGGTGGGGCCGAGGAGAGAGGGAGGTGGAGGAGGAGGGTGGCAGCGGCGCAGCTGGCCACGAGTTCGCCGGAGGTGGGCGAAACAGAGAAGAAGAAAAGAAATGAAATTGATTTGGGATTTTTTTATGAAAATGAAACAATTGATTAAGAATGGGATTAGAGTGAATTCAAGTGAAGAATTCAGCAGGAATTAAGAGCTATTTATAGATGAATTTGGTGAATAAATTAATTTGAGGTTGAAGCTTGATTGGGCAACCATGGAGGTTGAATGAATGGAGGAGAAGCATGGTGATGGTGTTTGGGTTGATGGTGTACAAGTGGAGGGAGGAAGATAGATATTTTCTGGTTTAATTATTGTTTAAGGGAGTTAATTTGGAGTGAGGTAATTGGGGGAACTCCATTGGTGATGAGGTGGGGTTGAAGGTGATATTACGTAATGTGTTGAGGAAGATGATGATTTATTTATTTATTCTTTTTCTTTTGAGAAAATAATATTCATTTTATTATAAGATATTTTAGGCCTTAAATCAAGCCTTATAATAACACGACTTAAATTTGTATAAAAATAATTTTGTAACTCTCGGAAAAATATAATTTGAAACGCTAATTAAAATCGATTATTAATTAGTTAAATTTGAAAACACGGGGTGTTACATCCTTACCTCCTTAGAAAAAGTTTCGTCCTCGAAACTGGAACTCGGTAGAACTTTCAATTCATCAAGAAGAGATTGCCAAGTTAGTTCAAAATCAAGCAAGCATTGACATACATAACATATAATCATTCATAAGCAGATTTCACATTCATGACATTCATGACAGTTACTAAATACTCACTATGTCATTCAGGAAAGAGGTGAGGGTATCTCGTCTTCATTTGGTTTTCAACTTCCCAAGTAGCTTCTGAGGAAGTATGATTGGCCCATAGCACTTTTACCATGCGAATAACTTTATTTCGAAGTTGTTTTTCCCTTCGATCAAGTATTTCAATTGGCTTTTCTTCGTAGGTCAAATCGTTTCGCAATTGCAGGGGTTCATGGTTAATAACGTGGCTTGGATCAGGGACATACTTGCGTAACATTGACACGTGGAACACATTGTGAACCTTATCCAAATCTGTTGGTAAGGCTAGTCGATAAGCTACTTCGTTTATCCTTTCTAAGATCTCATAGGGCCCAATATACCTCGGACATAGCTTTCCGGACTGGCCAAACCGCATTACTCCCTTGGTAGGTGAAATCTTCAAAAACACGTGGTCACCTATTTGGAATTCTAGGGGTCGTCTCCTTCGATCCGCGTAACTCTTTTGTCTGCTTTGTGCAGTTTTCATTCTTGTCTGAATCAAACGAATCTTATCGGTTGCCTCTTGAATCAAATCAGGTCCTATGACACGTGCTTCGTCGATGTCACTCCAACATAGGGGTGTTCGACACTTCCTTCCATAAAGAGCTTCATACGGGGCCATTCCGATAGTTGATTGGTAACTATTATTATAAGAAAACTCTACCATTGGTAGATACTTTTCCCAACTTCCTTGGAAATCGAGGACACATGCCCTGAGCATGTCTTCCAAAATCTGATTGGTTCTTTCTGTCTGACCATCGGTGGTTGGATGAAAAGCAGTACTAAAGTCAAGCCTCGTTCCAAGTGCATGTTGTAGTTCCTTCCAGAATTTAGCTTGGAATCTCGAGTCACGATCGGAAACGATTGAGCTAGGCACACCATGTAAACGCACTATCATGTTCACATATAGCTCTGCTAACTGATCTAATTTCCAATTAGTCTTGACAGCTAGGAAATGGGCTGACTTAGTAAGTCGGTCAACGATTACCCAGATACTGTTCATGCCCCTTGTAGAAGGTGGCAAGCCAGAGATGAAATCCATGGCAATCGCGTCCCATTTCCACTCAGGTACATCTAAGGGTTGTAGCAATCCTGCCGGTCTTTGGTGCTCAATTTTTATCCTTTGGCAGGTCAAACATTTGGAAACAAACTCCGCAGTTTCTTGTTTCATATTACTCCACCAAAATGTCGCCTTTAAATCCTTGTATAATTTGTTTCCTCCTGGATGAACAGAGTATGGAGTGTTGTGAGCTTCCTCTAATATTCTTCTCTTCAAACTCTCATTCTTCGGGACACATAATCGTCCTTGGAACCGTAAGGTACCATCTTCTTGGACAATGAACCCAGGTGCCTTCCCTTTTTCCACCTCATTTCGTATCTTCCCCAACTCTAAGTCTCCCACTTGGGCTTCCTTGATTTCATCTAATAGAGTTGGTCTTACTTCCATCATGTTCAGACATGCATTTCCATCTTTTTGTATCAACTCAACCTCCATTCTTCTTAAATCATTACAAATGACCTCTGCAAGTTTTGATATTGAGTTGACACGAGGTTTTCTACTTAAAGCATCGGCTACAACATTAGCCTTGCCAGGATGATACAAGATTTCAAGGTCATAGTCTTTGAGAAGCTCTAACCACCTTCGTTGTCTTAGGTTGAGTTCCTTTTGTGTGAAAATATATTTAAGGCTTTTGTGGTCGGTGAAAATTTGGCATGAGACACCATACAAGTAATGTCTCCAAATTTTCAAGGCAAAAACAACAGCTGCAAGTTCAAGGTCATGGGTGGGATAGTTCTGCTCGTGAACCTTGAGTTGTCGGGAAGCATAAGCAATGACTTTTCCGTGTTGCATCAAAACACATCCCAACCCAAGTTTGGAAGCATCACTATACACAACTAGGCCTTCAGTCCCAGAAGGGAGCGTAAGGACCGGTGCAGTGGTGAGACGCTTCTTGAGTTCTTGGAATGCTGACTCGCATTGCTCAGTCCACTGAAACTTAGCGGTTTTCTTCACGAGTCGGGTGATGGGTTGAGCTATCCTCGAGAAATCTTGCACGAATCTTCTATAATAGCCAGCTAAACCCATGAAACTCCTTACTTCTGGAACATTGGTAGGTCTTGGCCACTCGACAATAGCTTTGACCTTTTGAGGGTCCACAGAAACTCCTTTGTCGGAAATTATGTGACCTAAGAACGCTACCTCTTTTAACCAGAATTCGCACTTTTGTAGCTTTGCGTACAATTGGTTTCTTCTTAGAATTTCGAGGACTTTTCTCAAGTGTTCTTCATGTTCACTTGGGCTTTTTGAGTATATCAAGATGTCGTCAATGAAGACTACGACAAATTGATCCAAGAAAGGCTTGAAGATTCGGTTCATTAAGTCCATGAAAACAGCAGGGGCGTTGGTTAACCCAAATGGCATCACTACGAACTCATAATGCCCATAACGAGTCCTAAAAGCGGTTATAGGAATGTCTTCAGGTTTGATGCGAAGTTGATGGTATCCTGACCTCAGGTCGATTTTTGAGAAAGTGGTTGCACCTCGCAGCTGATCAAACAAATCGTCGATGCGAGGTAAGGGATAACGATTCTTAATGGTGATCTTATTCAACTCTCGGTAGTCTATACACAACCTTAAACTTCCATCCTTCTTTTTTACAAACAACACAGGTGCTCCCCAAGGTGAAACACTAGGTCGAATGTACCCCTTTTCTAATAGTTCATCTAACTGTTTCTTCAATTCTTGAAGTTCTGCCGGGGCCATTCTATAGGGCGCCTTAGAGACAGGAACAGATCCTGGAACTAGATCAATGTTGAAATCTATTTCCCTTTGAGGGGGCATTCCGGGTATTTCCTCAGGAAATACATCCGGGTACTCATGCACTATAGGTATGTCAGACAAGGTTGGTTCTTTGGTATTCAAAATGTTGCAAAGATACCCATAACAACCTGTATTAAGCAACTTGAGGGCTTTCAAGGTTGTAACTATCTTAACTTTTGGTTTACTTACCCTATTTCGATAAGAAACCTTTTTACCATCTAACCCTCTAAGGGTTATTCGACGGTGGAGGCAGTTTATGTCAGCGTGGTACTTAGTCAACCAATCCATCCCCAAAATCACATCAAAGTCAGTTAAATCAAATTGGATTAGGTTGACAGGGAATTCACTTCTTCCTATGGTGATTGGGCAATTCATAAACATAATATTGCAAGCTAATGATTCACCGGAAGGTATAGTTACAGACATGCTAGTAAAATCAGAGTATGGCTTCAAATTTAGGCGTTTAGCAAATGATGAAGAGACAAAAGAATGTGTGGCACCCGAGTCAAACAAAACATATGCGGGAGTAGAATAGACGAGAAAAGTACCAGTTATGACGTCGTTATTTTCCTCAGCTTCATCCTTTTGCATCATGAATACCCTTCCATTATGGGATGGATTGCGCGGAGGATGACGATTGAAGTTACCATTGCCGCCATTGCCACGGTTAGGACCAACTTGTCCATTCCCGTTATTCTTTGGTGGTTGGGGGCAATTCCTGATTTGGTGTTCCTTGCTCCCACATCGATAGCATTGCCCAGTACCCACACGACATTCCCTTTCGTGATGGCCAAGTTTCTTGCACTTGTTGCATACTAGTGATTTATTGGAGTAGTGTTGATTGTTTCCCCCATAATTCCCAGTGTTTGGTTTTTTGTAGGGACCATTGCTTGAGTTTCCTCCTTGAGCGTTCCCCTTTCTCTTTGAACCTCCGAGTATGTCTTCTCGGAGTTTCATCATCCTTTCCACATTGATAGCCCTATCATACAACTCTTGGTAAGAGTTGCTCAAATAGGAAGATAGGCGTTCACGGAGATCAAGGTTCAGACCACCTTCAAAGCGATTCATCCTTTGCCTATCAGTGGCAACCATGTCTGGTGCGAATCGAGAAAGTTCATTGAACTTCACAGCATACTCCAGAACAGACATTTTCCTTTGTCTAAGATGCACAAACTCCGATTCCATCTGCAGTTGCAGAGATTGTGGGTAAAACTGATTTCTCATAGCGTGCTTCAGTTTTACCCAACCGAAGTTGGGCTCACTTTGCATTTCCTTTGCACTTTTCCACCAAAGGTTTGCTTGCCCTTTTAGATAAAAGACAGCAAAGTTCACCTTGTGCTTATCTGGGCATTGCGTAGCATCGAATAATTTCTCCATATCGCTGAGCCATTCCTCAAACTCAGTTGGATCAGGTTTTCCATCATAAGTAGGTGGGTTATGGGAGGCAAATCTCTTGAACATGTTTGAGCATTCCTCTTCCTCAGTTGGTGGTCTTTTGCGATTGCCTTGCATAAATTCCATCATCATCTTCATCATCTCCAACTGGGTGTTGTTATTCTCCGTACGAATATCGCCAAAGATGGGATCGTTCCGTAACTCGTCAAGCCTTGCCCTCATTTCCTCAAGGGTCGCTTCAGGCCTAAGCGTGCCATTAACGTTGTTGAAGTTCGTACCGTCAGCATTAACTCCGGTCAGAGGCATTTTCTACATATAACATACTTCGTATAAGGGGCTAAGCACTTACCAAGAACAAGTACCTAATTACTCTATAAATAAAGGTCCTCATTCCCGTACCTATCACTCACACTCTTTAATTTTAATTATATAATTCTCATTAATAATTTTTTTTCTTAACTTATTTTCATCTTAACCTTTATTACCTATCATAGTTCATTTTAACCTAAATTCTAATAAGTATAAATCCCCGAGGGATTTATTTCACGGTCGCAGAACCTTTGCTCTGATACCATTCTGTCACGCCCCGACTTTTAATCGTTTTATTAAGTTGATTTAACCTAAGTCTAGCAGCGGAAATCCTAGATTAGTCGGAGCGGAACATGCCGCGATTCTCAGTGGAGAAACGCAAGGCTCATAAATAAATTAAAATTTCTGAAGTTAATAAAACATAAGTCTTGTGATAAATAGATAAAAAGTCGTGGTACAAGTCATAGTAATTCTAAAAGCTTAAAACTGAGTTTAGTACAACCGTTATCTAAGTAGAGTTTACTTTATTGGACTGAAAAGCATAATCTAACTTGTTCGTCCTCACCACTAAACCGTCCCGTTGTCCTCTTCAGTACCTAAAACCAAAAGCAACATCGTGAGCCAAGGCTCAGTAACATGCTACCCTAACAATGTAAATTCGTTTCAATTCGTTTAGTTTGAAAACAAGGGGAGATCTTTAGCATCGAGTAAAACCTTTCGAAATCATTTCATAAAATATAATCGAGATTATAACATTAAAACATGAATATAAAGATTATAAATATAAATATAAACATTATAAAGATTATAAACATTGATCATAAACATTAATATAAATATAAAGATTATAACATTTAAAACATGATTATAAACCTCATTATAACCATCCTCATTATTTTTCATTCGTTTATTTATATCAAGGTGCCTGGCGAGCATAAACATATGTAGGACGTCTCCTACCATAAACGTCCTTAGACGTGACATTAAGGTGCGTGCACGACCATCATTATAACATAACCACACAGACCGGGCCTTAATAAATCAAGGTGCCTGGGGCATAACATAAAACCACACAGACCGGGCCTCGACGAGTCAAGGTGCCTGGGGTGTAAACATAAATCGTAAACATAAATCGCACAGACCGGGCCTTGATGTCTTTCACTTTTCTTTTATCATGTTTCGTTTCTTTTAAACATTAGGCATGAACTTATCATCATTTTAATATCATAAAGCTTGGTTCATAGAGCTTCGTTAAGACAATCATTCTTTCGTAAAACCATTCTTGAAATCGTTATTATAACCACGAATCAAAACATATTAATCATTTTTCAAATCAATCATAAATAGATCCCACAATCCAATTAGAAATCATACATACGAAAGATTGTGAACCATAGAACATTTCCAAATCTATAAATCAATTCCATAAACATTTACAAATGGGATCGTGGGTGCTAGCAATAGATGTTACAAATCATCACACGTTCTTAAATGAATTTCATAAGGTGTCAGCAATAGATGTTACAAATCATCACACGTTCTTAAATGAATTTCATAAGGTGTCAGCAATAGATGTTACCTCAATCCGACGTTAGCAATCCACTCCCTTACTTTCGATGAATCGTTCTTCCCGAGCTCCGAGGACCGCGTTTTCTTTGGTATTAAAATGTTATGGAATTAATATATTGATTAATTAATAAAACAACTCAATATATTATAACCTTGATTACTCCATCTTATAGATACACAACTTTTACTTTGTAAAAACCAAAACACTTTTAAATACTTATTAAGAAGTTATAAGCTTGCAAATAATATAAGTGATATCAATACTTATATTAGTATTAAAATAATTATACTAGTTGCAAATCAACATGATAGTAGTATAATAATAATAATAATAATAATAATAATAATAATAATAATAATAATAATAATAATAATAATAATAATAATAAATAATAATAATAATAATAATAATAATAACAAGTACATACATATATATAGTAATATAAGGCAAAAAAAAATAGAAAAGAAAAAGGAAGAAGATGATGTTTGGACTTACGAGACAAGAACAGGGGAAAAACAGAGGAGGGAAAGCAGGGCAGCAGCAACGACAGAGGAGAGAGGGAGGAAGGAGTGGCGGTGCAGGCGGCGGCAGACAGCGGCGGAGGAGAGAGGGGGAGGAGTGGAGTGGCGGCAGCAGAGGCAGCAGGAGCGCAGCAACCACAGCAGCAGCAGCGCCGCGGCAGCACGCAGCAACAGCAGCGACAGCGCTGCAGGTGGCGGCGGCGGCGGTCTGCCTCGGTGGGGCCGAGGAGAGAGGGAGGTGGAGGAGGAGGGTGGCAGCGGCGCAGCTGGCCACGAGTTCGCCGGAGGTGGGCGAAACAGAGAAGAAGAAAAGAAATGAAATTGATTTGGGATTTTTTTATGAAAATGAAACAATTGATTAAGAATGGGATTAGAGTGAATTCAAGTGAAGAATTCAGCAGGAATTAAGAGCTATTTATAGATGAATTTGGTGAATAAATTAATTTGAGGTTGAAGCTTGATTGGGCAACCATGGAGGTTGAATGAATGGAGGAGAAGCATGGTGATGGTGTTTGGGTTGATGGTGTACAAGTGGAGGGAGGAAGATAGATATTTTCTGGTTTAATTATTGTTTAAGGGAGTTAATTTGGAGTGAGGTAATTGGGGGAACTCCATTGGTGATGAGGTGGGGTTGAAGGTGATATTACGTAATGTGTTGAGGAAGATGATGATTTATTTATTTATTCTTTTTCTTTTGAGAAAATAATATTCATTTTATTATAAGATATTTTAGGCCTTAAATCAAGCCTTATAATAACACGACTTAAATTTGTATAAAAATAATTTTGTAACTCTCGGAAAAATATAATTTGAAACGCTAATTAAAATCGATTATTAATTAGTTAAATTTGAAAACACGGGGTGTTACATGAACATTACAACCAACTCCATAAACTTTCTCATAACCCCATTCAACAATTTGAATTTTATATCTAGGATCCAGAATTGCAGCAATAGCCATAACTGTGCTAAATTCAGCCCAATATTTTTCAAACTTTCCAAACATTTTAGTCGCCATCTTTGACATGAACTTATCTTGACTGTCCTTCTCATTGTCCAACAAGATTCTTATTTTCAGAACATTTGGGAATAAAGGTTGGCAGTGGGGTATTTGGTTCCAGAAAATGCACAAGTCACCTCATAAAAAACCCTTAGAAACTTAAATATCCTCTCACATCTTCCCCACTCTTCACTAGTGGGACAATGCACATAATTTGCATCAGTTCTTTGTAAATGAATGAAAGCTTTTTTGTAATACAAAACAGACTCCAACATAAGGTAGGTCGAATTCCATCTAGTGGGGACATCTTGTCTTAAACCTCTAGATGACTCCAACTTAACATGTGCAACAGAAGCTAAAAACTTAAACTACCTAGACTGAGAACCATTACAATACTTCACACTCTCCCTAACTTTGACAATTGCCTCATCAACTTCCTTTAAACCATCCTGAACAATCAAGTTTATGATATGTGCACAACACCTAACATGAAAATATGAACCATCACAAACCAAATCCATTTCACTTTTCAACAAATCAACCATTGAGTCATTACTTGAAGCATTGTCCAAAGTCATAGAAAACACTTTCTTTTGAATACCCCAATCTTTGAGAAGCTTAAAGACATGATTGCACAAAGCAAGACCAGTATGAGGAGGGGGCAAAAAAGAGAAATTGAGAATGATTTTTTGCAAGGACCAAGAGTCATCAATAAAATGGGCAGTCAAAGAAAGATAACCATCGGTCGTTATTGAAGACCAACAATCAGATGTCAAAGAAATTCTGCAAGGGACATTACTAAGAGTGTGTTTGACTTTCAATTTCTCTTTGTTAAACATCTTAATAATATCAGATTTAATGGTGTTTCTGGAAATAGTCTTATAATCAGTGTTCAAGTAAGCAAAGCATTTCCTAACTCCCTCATACTCAACAAATTGAAATGGCAATTCATGCTTAACAACAGCACTAATTAAAAGCTCATGAAAAGTTTTAGCATCAAAACTAGGGAGTCTATTAGTTAATGAACCACTTCCACTTTCCAGAATCATTTGCCCCACATCCCTATAAACCCTTTTTGTGCAATTCTTAAGGTGTCTCTTCAAATTACCAGTCCCCATTCGACTTTCAGCATTATATAACTTCCCACATTGTTTACACTTGCAATGTAATTCACCATTCTCATCAGGATCAAGAAAATCGAAGTTACTCCATACCTCAGAAGTTAGTTTCCTCCTCCTTTTGAATTCGACACCCACCTTAGGCTTGTGAGCTTTGTCAGACTTCTTTTGAGATCTCTCAACCTTTGTTAGTGTTGGCTCGAATGGCTCCTCATCTTCAGAAATTTCAACCGTATTTTTCATATGTAATTCTTCATTGTCAGCCACTGCAATTATAAAAACACTCCAAGTAAGAAAAACAAACAAAACATACTGATATTTCAAAGATCTAAGCATCTAACTAATAAAAACAAAAAAAATAACATACTGATATTATAACAAATTACTAATATTCTAATAAAACACACTCT
>SNQN01013403.1:0-13366 GCA_008642245.1 Bassia scoparia | reverse complement strand
CATTAAAGTCAGATTAATTATGGACAATCGGTTTCTAAGCACCGTATTAATTTGATTAATATCAAGTGTTCACGATTTCTAGGATAGGTAGTCATTTGAGCATAATAGAAACCCATTTTTGTAATAACTTTAGGATTAGAACGCAAATAAGGTATCAAAATTGCTAAGATGTTGTGCATCCAATAATCGTGTTTAATGGAATTACAATGAGATCGAGTAGAATCCGCTACATGCGGGCGGATTGGGTCAAAGATTGAATCCGAACCATGTCCCTGAACCCACGAACTGGTTACTGGATCGGATCGTGGGGCCATTGTTTTGGCACCAACGTTTTGGGTGTCCGTAATTAACCTTAATAGGAACGGTGGCGATCCCCTTACTCGACAACACTCCCCAACGCACACACATGCGGGTTCTGTGGCTCAAGCCCACAACACACATCGATGTAGGCCCAAGCCCCCGCGGGGGGGCCCACGGTCTACAATAATATACTATTCTTTTTTGAAATTGTTGTTTTTAATTTATATTTTATATGTATTCGATGTATATCTACTAGAAAATTGTAAATGTAGAAAAAAAAATGTAGGTGGGTTAAAAGCTGCAGGTTTTTTAAAAGCTTGGAGCTTTTAACGCACTAAAAGCTCCAGACATTTTAAAAGCCTGGAGCTTTTAACGCACTAAAAGCTCTAGTTTTTTAAAAGCCTGGTGCTTTTAATCGAGTAAAAGCTTCAGGCATGCCTGAAGCTTTTATTATGTCTTCTAAAGTACCAGCTCCAAAAGTACCAGGTAAAAACTTGAGCTTTTAGTGGGTAAAAGCCTGGTGCTTTTGGCCTTTTTTCAACTAGTGTAAGACAAATAATGGACAATTGGCATTAGGCTCTTGGAATACAGAATTAACAACACATGTCACAACAAACTAGACACTATTTGCATTAATTTRTGTRAAACAACCCATATAGTAATTGCATGCTTAGGGTTAAAATGGAAATACGTTTGTTGTTGTCTTTTTGACAATGGACTCGCAATGACCGAGTAGAGGCCACTAGATGCGGGGGGGCGTTGTGCACTACTTCGCCCTTACCCTTGTCCCTTAATCCTTGACCTTTGATGCACAACCAGACTATGGAGTCCTTTGCCTTGCTTCATGCAATTATAGGCAAGGCTTAAAACGGGTTCCGCAGCTTCCCGAAAGAAGTGCGGTGGCGACTTCCTCAACTCGTTTCGAGTATAATTCACACAACTCCAGGCATACTTACACTATGCAAAGGCAAGAATTCATTTCTAGCAATGACCAAAGGCATCACCTAATTGTACCCCCCGAGGCAGAGGAACCGGACCGAGTTCGACCCGGTGACGCCCCGGCCCCTGTACACCCCCGAACTTTGAGAAGTAAACTTCATGCTGCACTTAGATATGACATTGTTGAAGCAAAGCCCCTCCGAGCTGATTGGTGTGCAATTTTGACTACATGAGCAAGAGTCAGACTTCATGATTGCATTAAGATGAGTAAGTGAGTTATAAGGGATGTAGAAAAAAAAGCTAGGACTACAAAACAAAAATACTCAATTTGACTAGGGTATAAAGATATCTACTAAGATTTGCAAACTCGACCTACAAGTTCCATAGCTAAAATAATTTGTGCTTCAAACTTCTAAGAAAAACAAACAACACCAATGAATGAACATGACCTCTTTTTCTATTATTAATTTGGTCAAACCTCGGAAAAGCACCTATGTATCAACTAAATAACTATCGGATGATCGTTTCTGATGTAACCTAATTAGCTAAACAAAACCTTTGGAATCGCCTACCCAAGCTTGGACTATGCTCATTAATAAGGCTTTTATTTTAATTAGTTGTGGATTGAGTTTGCAACTTGTTGCACTTTATGGCCCTTTGCATTGCCTTAATTCTTTAAATTTCAAGTTGAATGTCTACACATATCACTCTTTGGGTAGCTAAAACCTTGTCCTTCACGTTTTTGCTTCTTATTTCCTTTTTATTTTTTCCTTTCTTTTTTCTATTTCAAATCACAAACTTTTCGATTTCACTTTCTGCTGCTCGTCACTTCTTTGGAACCTATGAGGTTAGACGATAGTGTTGAAACGAAACTGCTTTTATTTTTCATAAGAAAGCTCAAACTTCAATGGATATTACTAGTGACGAAGGTGCATAAAGAGAAGGATTATTTTTGTGCAGCATAAAGATGCCTCTCGACAGCATACCAATATGAATTTTTTTTCAAATTTTTCATTTTTATTAATGATCATTTTCATAGCATATCATCACGAAGTCGAAGCCTGAAAAGCTAAAAAAAAAAAGAATATCTATTGAAGCTAATTATTAACAACTTATCTACATGAACATAATCGACAAAAGAAAAGAAATGAAAACCAATGTTATTGAGACTCTCGACCTCAACTATGCAAATTTTATTGAATCTCTTATTTTCTCTTATTTACTACGAGCTGCATGACGGCTTTGCTTAATCTTAGCTTCACTTTACATAGAGCACCGTCACTCATCATGGGGTCTAAGTATCTTAAGAGCCATACAACTTCCCATAACTGACCCATTCCCTTCGTTATCATATTTGTAATATCACCATTGGCCTTTGTCTCGGCTCTAAATTGTCCCAAATCATCAAATACCCTTCACTTAGCAAGTCAATCTTATGTATTCCATGGCCTATTAGTATTACAGTTGGTTACTATTGCTTCAACAATATACACTGACCACGTCGTCATGAGCTTGTCGGTATCATTAATTTTCTCTTACTCGCTTGCTTCTTTAGATCATCCTCAATCTCAATCCCAATATAACCTTGGACAAAGTGTCTAGTTCAATACGAATGTGACCATTAGTACTTTCGAACATATCTTATGAATATTTCACCAATTCTTTTCTTTCATCAATAATCATTTCCCGCTGTTTCTTTTCACCTTCAAGGTGGTATAGCCCCCATTTCTTTCTCTTTTAAATTTCAAGTTCCCTTGGATGAACAAGGCTTAATGGGCTTTGTTAGCGCTCCAAAACTTTATTATAAATCCCACTATATCCATCCCTATCGTAAAGAAAAACCACCTTGCTAAACTTTCGAGTGCATGAACACCTAGGACAAAAGGACACCATCAATCCCGGAATGGCCATTCCCAAAATCCTTTAATAGACAGTCATATCACTTTGAACTTTGCATCCATGAGAAAACTTCTCGTTTCTAACATCTCAGTTCTGGGTCTTCATAGTACTTTTGTTGTTTCCTCAACATCTTTCAAGCTTTTGGAACCTCGAATTGCTTTGGTCAGCCCAGGCAAACTTGGGTTATGCACCCCAATGCTTCATCGCATTTCATCCATGATATTTTTATCTTACCATTTTGTTTGAAACGGAATTAGCAACATACTTAGCATCATAACTTCTTTTGCGAAAAGAATAGGATCGGCGTCCTCACAGTGCCTAAGCCTTGTCGACCTCGAAGTCCATTAGTCTTATCTACATAGGATGGATGTAACTCGACTTTTAGGGAAGAACAATGCGTGTACTCTTCTTCACCAAACTCAACCGCGGCCTGGAATGATATCATTCCTACATTATTTACTTGATCAAAATGGCAATGCTAAACGCCAAAACTTCCTCTTTTCACCTTATTATATACGATTTGTGTCTTATTTTTTAAATTGTTGTGCCCATCTTGTTTATATCTTTGAACAATTACGGATTTTTGAGGCGGTTTACAATTTCATGGGGCAAAAGACAAACTAAGATTCTAGTTATAACCATGTTCAAGACATGTACAAACGCCTATAAATGATCACTGCTAATAGGACTGTACAACTCGAACTGACTCGTTTTTTTTTTAAGATCCAAGCTAAAGTCCTAGTTAGCTAAAATACATAGCACTAGTGTCAACACTAGCATTAAAACCTTATCAGGCAAAATGAAAAAAACAGTCTGAGCACCTATAGCCCTGTTCTATCTATTTCAAACGATCATCGTGATGTCCAAAGGATCCCAGACTATCTTATAATTGCCTTAACACATCAGCCCTGTATGATCAAGTAGGTCTAACACCATACGGTCTGCATCACTTTATCGTCGTCATCGATTGAGGCATCACAGCTACAGATTGTTAACATATTAGTGCACCAACCAAATATAACAACCTCCGCTTATCTCAAGGGTCAAACAACTTTATTACATGGACGAAGCTAAAAAGTGGATACTGCGGCCGCCGCCGCGCAGGCCACGATTCTAGATACCGCATAATAGGTAGCGCTTAAGGAGCATATGTGCGTCTCTTAACGATGGTTAAATATCGGCAAGCATTTCGGGATGTATTGTCCACATCTCACCGAAGCTAATAGTTGTCTGGTAAATATCCCAATAATCATCTAGAAAGCTAGGCTCGGGGCATCACCGATGACTTAGGTTGATCCCTTACCTGGTAATCCCAATTAGTGATGACTCGGTTTGCAGAATGAATTTTGATTTTCATATTGTTATCGCTATTGTTAAATATACCTCAAGACGAGGTAAAGAAGTCCGGCACGCACTTCTTCAGGGTGTAAGTACCGAAACCGTTAGCCTGCTGATAATGCAAATTAGGGCAATAGAATCAGTTTGTCCACCCGTCTAATAGGACAGAAGTGAAACAGTAGTGACATTCCCCCCCCCCCAACACTCGCAATCTACTGCCTCTACTCCTGGGTAATTGCGAAGTCTGTCATAAAATACAACAACAAAAATTTCTTAACCAACATGCCAAGGATTACTAGCAGTTATTAAAAGAAATAATTCATACAAGACTAATTTTCCATGTTGGTTTAATCGATAAAGGGCCCTAAAAAGTCTAATTACAACATTATTTTATTACTGAAACAGTAGATTCATCAACTTTAACGACTAATAATAAATCTATCAGCATCAAGCATCGGACAAGATAAAGTTTCCTAAGATTGAGGATTATCAAATAGTGGTTACCAATATTTAATGCCAAATACATACGAAAGTCAATATTTTCTAACAAATACATGCAAAAGTGCAGGAGCGGGTTGAAATTGTAGATTATAAGCCTCAAGACTAAACCTGCAAACTCTTTACACGATGCTTGGGTACCGATTTTGGAAAAACCCTATGAACCCTTCTTGCAAAAACCCTATTAATATTGCCTCTTGAAGAGAACCCTAAATACTTTAAAGTTCTTAAAAGCCACATGTAATACCATATAATCTTACTAAAACTAAATCCGAACATCCCACCAATAACGCATCTCACAATGGCGTTAAAAGGGCTGTTTTGCTCACCGAAACCCACGGAACCAAGAAAGAGATGATGTCTTTGTAATAATGGTTTAACCTCCTGATTTATCAACACCGAGCGTCTGATGTGTCAGATTGCTGTTCTGAGCTTATCATGACCCTTTTAGACACCCAAACTTACAGTTACATAACCGTAGCAACTGACTCTCTATGGCTGGATAGCTATATATTCCATGGTCCTTTTAGTGCATCATCTTAGGAAATTGGTATGTCCCAACAACATGAAGCACTCCGCACGCCCATTATGAATATCAGCACCCAAATCAGCATACGTGCTTTTACACTGTAAGGACCCATAGCTTTACATTTACAATCTGTCGCGTATATAATCACCCACACCACAAAGTCATGAATTCAGACATTGTAACATCCTTCAATAGCGACCATCTAAATCTCTAGCGTAATTACCCTGATACATTCTACTCTCATTTCATGCTTGGTCTCGATTCCTAAATAATTTATTTTTCAATTTAAATATCGTTTATCAAATACTTACTCTGACGACTCTTGTGATGTTAGAAACTTAGGGAGCATACCCAGTTACAATCAGGTTGACGTCTTTTTTCCACTGCTCCGCATACCATTGCAATACGTACTAATCTCTCTCTGAAACACTTCCGATCCAACTTCTTCACAAAAAAAAGACAAAATATCAGATACACAAAAACTATGCAACAACGAAACAAGAATATATCGACCAAAAAAAGAATTAGTTGAAAAAATCTGAAAACTAGAAAATTAGCGCAAAGACTGCAAATGCTACCCGCACGTGGTCACTCACATCCTTATACATTATTTATCAGCCGGCCAAAGTATCAGAAAAACATTGAGACAATAATATGCCAACGAAAAGATGAAATTCTATCCTATCTCTCGCCTTATAGACAATTATATTATATCTTCCAATCGTATACCATCCACAAGGTCAATGATTATCGATGGCATGCAAAACCTTAACTTTTTCTGGTTACAATCCTAAACAATAAAATTAATTGCCCCAGTTCTACAAAAAATTTATCCTAGCCATGGGGAGCTCGATTGTATAGCATTACCGTCGATAGCGCTACATCCTGAAATTACCTCAAGCAGCACTCCATCCACAACCACCACAGGAATAACCTCAAAATTACTACATGCAAATCTATTATGAAGACACTCAGAATGACTGTCATTTAGTTATTCTACTAAATCATGAACCTCAAATGCATTATCCTTATTCTCCACCGCTCGCCCCAGTCTATGAGAGTACACAACCAAAACAACACACATTACAATAACAGAACAAAAATAACCAATTAATGTATAGTCCACCATCATGAACCATCCTACCCGCACTATGTAACCAGGTAGTAAATCTGTCTTCAAAGGGAGAAGCTACTCTTCACATGACTGCAATATCTCAATAACGGAAAAAACCAACGTTATGCATAGAATGACACACCAATGAACACCAATTATATCGCACAACTCATAACAAATCAATAGTGCTAGGTAATAACACATCACTATCATCGTCATGCACATTAACATTAATGACTATAACATATTTATTCCTGTGAAATACTTCGGAGTTTTAACTCCATATCTTATCATGAACAATAAAATTCAAGCAATATGCCCTGACTCTTGTGAAGGTTTATTGATTCTGATAATTTGTGTCACACTACAATATAGAACAGTTATGTACTGACCGCATTTATAACTCTTTAGCCTCTTCTCTCTATTTCTTCGTTTTTTTTGTATGGGAGATCCACATTACCTTTCAATATTCAACACACAAATTGCCCTTGCCCAAATCTTTATAACCTATACAATCTCTATTATTCAATATAGTGCAACTAAAAAAGAAAATACTTAATTTTAATTTGTAACCTCATGAGACAATCACAATGTTAAGTATGAACGCGACATACACATTTAATTTTCCCCTTAAAAAATAGCCACCCAATTAATTCTTAGCACGAGCATATTTTCGCGTCAAGTGTATCTTGTGGCTGTACGTATCCTCATCGAGGTTACTATATTCATTTTGCAGTGAGGCTTATAGCCCACGGAAACCCCACTATATATATGAGTATCATGTATGTATATAGAGGATATTATGTCGATGAGAGGGATACCACAACCTAGTCAATATATAATAAATACTAGAGAAAGTATTATTCTAACTGATTATATCCCTCTATCGTCATCTACGAATCGTAACTATAGTAGCCAAATAAAAATGATACACCCACCCACTTTCCAAGTCAAGTATTACAGTCGTGTAGTATCTAAGTAGACATAATATAAGCATTAAAGTAACAATCAGATCTTAACCCAATATAAATCAGCAGCGCGCCAAGAATGTATCAACATCAATCCTTCTTACCATTAAAACGTATCTTCTAATTATTACACTTCCTATATAACACACATTTTAGTTGGTATAATATATACACTACAACAATCTACAATACGAATATCTTAGACAACTTAGCAAAGAATCTCGAACAAACAATAAGTCCCTATAACTATCACCTACATAAGGAAAGTAATATCACTTCGATTATACAACAAGAAGAAAACTTAACTTCCTTTATACCATAATATAATGTATAACCAATAAAATTAGAAATATAATACGATGTCATAAAAAAGCAAACGGTGACCTAAATAACATGTTTTGTCATTGTAATCATACTCTATTTAAATATTCAAACATAAACAATTCCTCATCACCCCTCGCATTTTCATCCCTGTCTCCGAGATTTAGCAAACAAAAATATAACAACCAACGCCAACCTTGGCAACAGAACAATCACAAATATGAATATGCATGCTGGCTACATCTACTTCATACCCATAATCATGCAAAACCAATCCTTGCATGGCTTATCCCTCAAATCTGACAAAGAACAACAAAAAGCCCTAGTCTACGAAACCATAACGAAACTGACACACCGAAATCCTCAGCTTGAACCGCCAAATACACAACAGACAAAGAAAAAATCTTTAGTCATGATAAAACACAAGCCTCCCCATAGACTCTTTCGCCTATGCCACTTAGCAATAATACATATTAAATAGAAAAGATCTATATTTATGTATCGCAGTATCAAAAAATCCCGACCTTACAAATGGACAGTACTCAACCTACCTAATACTCAAAACCACACACACAATACCAAACTTAACACTCTTCGTAATACCATACCATTTGCTTACAGACAACTCCCCAAATATTTAACTAACCTAAATCAGATAAGAAATTGAAAGCCTTTTCTACTATTGTCTTATATTACATTAAAAAACATTGTACATAATATCAATTTAGTCATAAATTAATAAATGAAGTTATTAAATAGATATTATTTTGTATATTTAGATAAACTCACGAATTTTCAAACTCTTTTTTCTGCTATGATATGATTCTGTAAAAGAGAATCGATGCTTTGATATTAAAACGATAATGTGCGTTTGATGTTTATAAGTTTTCTCTATATTGAGAGAAGAGATTTAAGATGCTAATTAGTTGTATTAAGTTAATCATGGGAACTTGAAATACTTCAATATAAATGTTATGTATTTAGTCTTTAATAATTATTTAATAGTATTGATATATATTCGATCAATGCATCAGCAAATTTATTCAGAATGCAGCGTGTATTGTCAGAAGAGTGCGTTATCGATTCTTGTATCTAATTTATTATCCAACATAGCATGTTTATTATCAATGGTATTATCTTATATGTACACTGTAAGATTTTAGTACGATTTTTTATATAACGCTTAGCTGATCGCAAACAAAATCCATGTTCGCATATAACGCAACAACAACTAAGATGAATAGCTATATAGACATCTGTATCACATGCGTTTATTCAACTATCTATTTCATCAGCGATGATACCTAACAAAAGTCCTAGCATTGTCCCATATATTTTTGGCCTAATATCGAACTAAAGCTTAAGCTCGCAGCTATATAACTATACTCATATATCAACGTGCATATAATCAGTACAGTATACGCTCAAATTGAACAGTAAACAACTTGTTCGTGATTGAATCAGCAGCCTATACGCCCATTTCAATATCGAGTTATTATGACACATCACTACTAGAAGGTTTAGTAAAATATATTGGATATTTCCAAAAAAAACCTTCTATATATTTTGATTTCCTCCGATTTTATCTGTGTAATTTCTTTTGACTTCGAAAGACACTCTAAGAATCTTCAACACATGACTCGTTCCTATTTATGACTTTAAAGCTACAGCTTAATTTCTAGAATTTCACTAGAGAGACTTCCACGTATTTACCGCAGTATTTTTTGCTAATTATTCATGTTATTTTTCTCATATTCTGCCGTATTTAACATTGCAAAATCATAGGAAAATCATTAGAAATAATCAGAAAAATAATTTAAAAATACTGGCGTTCAGAAAAAATGTGAGACGGACATGATAAATCAAAAAGCTGAGAATCGCCTTTGAAAACCTTTGAAAAACCTTGAGAAAACCGACTGAAATATTTTGCCTTGTATTTGACCTTTGCCTCAATTAATTCAGTACAACCTCACTTATTTCAACTTTTGTTAATTCAAAAGCATCTTTATCTAGTCGAAACAAACGCGACGACCGTATTTTCATTCACGCGATTACTCTATTTGAGGGAGACACATTATTCAGGTGTCTACAGAAGCCCTCCACTTTGACTGATCTGAAGAGACTAGTCTCGTAGACGAAAGTCAAACGTATCGATTCGAAGACGGAGAGCAACTCAAGACGTTTCTCGACCCTGATTACCCTTTACCTCAGTTGTACCTCAAAAAAAATGTAGTTTTACCTGTACCGCCCCATACGCGTGTGTGCCCTCGGAAGCGCCTGGATCCTCGTTTTCTCCCTACGGGCTGACCTTGGCTTTTCGGAGAGTTTGTGATGATGGTATGCGAACATTTGCTGGTGCAGAAAATTCCAATAACCCGAAAGGGAATGTGCGAACTTCTGAGCGGAGTAAGATTCCAAAAACCCGAAAGATTCTGACGAACTTCTTTAGCGGAAAATTCCAAGTACCCGAGAGTCCTGACTGACATTCTGTACCGGTGAGAAGATTCCAGACCCGAAGATGTATTTTGCTCCTGGATTTCTTCACGGAAAATCGCTAGACCCGAAGCATGTGTGCTGTATTTCTGTATACAGGGAGAAATCGCTAGACCCTAAAAGATGCTTGTGCTGGATTTCCTGTCAGCGGAAAAATCATAGACCCGAAAGATGCTTCGTGCTCGCGACGCATTCTCTGTAGCGGGAGAACATCCATAGACCCAATTAATCATATATAATTTCTGTGTCGGGAGCAAATTCCAAAAACCCGAAAGTGGTAAAGGACATTATGTTGTTTAATGTTTAACATTTTATACTTCGTAAGAAATCAACATCCATCTACTGAACTAGAGTCTTGAAGAAATAAGAAGATAATCAATCTGTAAAACAAAAACGAACTAAGTCAAAATGATTATAATACAAATCATGATGACAGAAGTAGAGTACCAGTCATTCAGGTTAGTACACTATTCACTAAGCCTTCCCGTACGAGAATATCGTCCACCATACCTCTACTCCTTCGGATTGAATAATTTCATCTCTAAAGCTCTCATCGAATATCTAAGACCTATGCTTTTATCGATGTAAGTTGCGTAGATTTACCTTGTAAATCATCATCGCTGGACTCATAATGCTTGAAATTTGATTATACCTATATGTTACTGATAAATTACTTTACTATTAGCATAATATAAATAGTGCCGTATAGCATGTGAGATACATGATATGAATTTTCTCTCTCGGTGCATCAATCAGCTCCCTCCATTACGTTCAACCCTTCAATAAATCTATCTCCCCTACGCGAAACTATGCATCTCATCAATATAATGAGAGAAATGTTGTCGATTCTTCTGGTTTAGCTATACCTTAATGAAATCAATTATAGTTGTACTCTTGGTATAATTATGTCCTAACAGCAATATCGTATGGAGTCTCACGAATGTCCATTATCGCGAAACATTAAGAAATGATACTGCACTTATGATAAGTTATTTTGCCAGCCATATAATATTGACATACCCACTTGCTGTAGAGATCCTCTAGCCTCCTTGTGAGGTAAGTAGTTGGTTATGTATCTAAGACTGATAATTTTGATGTATGTATTGTGCAACTGATGCACGATACTACAACCTTTCATAGTACCAGGCTTGTCAGGACGTATTAATAGTATGCATTGATAATATTTAGTCAAACTCAACTCGTCCTAAATGAGATCCACATTTATACCATATGGTTAATTAAGCAATGGCTATAATCTTAATGTCTCTATACGAAGGATAATTAAAACCAATTTCTAATTCTAAGATTATAATGTTCATGAAAATGGAACCAATGGAAACCTGCACAAATGTATCTTAATATTGATATTTATTTACGATGATAAGATCTTTCCCACTCATTTACCTAGATTCCCTATATTATACTCTTTCAGTTCGTAGCAAAATTATTGCATGTCCTCGCTGATTGCAAGTAGAGGCCCCAATGTGATTGCCCTATGTCTATTATTTTTGTGAACCGTAGCATCCCATGCTTCAAAAAATCCTCAAATGTTGTTTGTAAACTACAGAATATTAGTCGCGTATGACCCATCCTCAGCTACTATACCATGCTTTACTTCGTAAATATCTCATACAGATGAGGTTAGGGCATATAGTATATGACTTATAAGCAAGTATAACTGTTTCGAATCAAGTCTTTGATGCAGTTTTGTCTTTTACTCTACTCTACTTTTATTTATTCTAGTCTAATACTTACCTCCCGTAACCTGTAATAGGTAAGTACTTCATAGCCAATGATTCTATTATTGATTGTCTCCACATCAAAAGTAACTTGAGCAGTAATAACATGTACACATGGGAATATAGCGATAGTATAAATGATACGTGTTATAGATGATTTGTATGCCCAAATCAGTACCAGAACTTAGTAGACCAGCATAGCCCTTCACTGGAAGATCATAAGCATTCGTTGAGATTGAAATGCATAATATTCAAATATGCAAGCGATGCTTGATTGAGAGACCAATGCTATCGACCCATGAATGATTTACAAGAGAGATAGTCCTCTAAGTAAAACAAATTTGAGAGCAGAGTCCCTATATCAAGGATGATATCCCAAAAGAAATAGGCTAGAGGTTCAAGATAATTTATATCAAGCTTATAATTGTATGACTTAAGCAATTTATACATACCAATAAGAATTATCTCTAATGTGGATGCAGTTCTTAACCATTTATGTTATACGTAAATATATTTAAAGATCCCAAACGCGAGATGCTATATGTTCCCAGCATGTCAAAAAAGAAGTTCTATCGACATAGGTGAATTGATGTGCGTTCTTATACTTACTTTTAAAGAATCAAACCATTGATGGACTTCAGAATTTCGTCGGACCTCGAGAAGATCTCCTACGTATCCTTTCTTTGTAAATCAACCTAGTAGTATCTCGTAATATTTGGATCAATGCTCGTGTGAGAGGCTTTAGGATCTATGTTTTTTTAATATGATAAAGAGTTGTGATTGTTGTGTCTAGTGGACTTGAAACAATGTTTCCAATATGCATACTTACGAGAGACACCCACGTGTCGCAGTGTGCAATTTTTAAAAACTAGGTTTACTTTTTGTAATGGGTGAATTATAAGCCTGTTGACTTTTGATGCATTGGATCTTTCCCGTCACCGATTTGTATTTGAACTTTGCATTTTTTATTTTTTGCTTTTTTTCCCATTTGACTTCTTCTCATTTTTTGCACATGTCTTTCCTACGCACCGTTTGTCCAAAGGGTTAGCAGATGTGATTGATTAAAAGAAAGATAGGCTGATAATATAGTGTTTATGGCTCAACAGGGTGCAAGACTTTGATATGATGAAGGGAATGGAGGAAAGTTGTTTCCTGGACTATGAAAAAGCCTCGCTTCTGGCATGTCCATTGAAATTTGAGGTTCGATCATTACATTTGTATTCCATTA